>JAJPUD010001616.1:386459-410814 GCA_023553655.1 Myrmecobius fasciatus | reverse complement strand
AAGGAAGGAAGGAAGGAAGGAAGGAAGGAAGGAAGGAAGGAAGGAAGAACATTATATGCTAAGTGCTGGTTATACAAATAAAAGCCAAAACATAATTCTTGCCCTCAAAGAGCTTACATCCTAATAGGGGAGATAGCATGTGAACAATTACTATATATGCAAGAGGCAGAGCAAATGAAAGTTAATATCATAGGGAAAGAAGGAAGAAAGGAAGGGAGGCAAAAGGAAAGAAAGAAAAAAGAAAGGAAGGAAGGAAGGAAAGGAGACAGAGAGGGAGGGAAAAGAGAAGAAAGAGAGAGGGAAGGAAGAAGGAAAATGAAAGAAAAAGAAAAAAGAAAGAGAAGGGAAAAGAAGAGAGGGAGAGACAGAAAGAAACAAAAAGGGAGAGAGAGGAAAGAAGGGAGAGAGGAAGGAAGGAAGGAAAGAAGGAAGTCAGTGAGGAAGAGAGGGATGAAGGAAAATAGAAGGAAGAAAAGGAAGGAAAGAAAGAAGAAAGGAAAGGAGGAAAGAAGAAGAAAGGAAGGAAGAAGGAAGGAAGAAAAGAAGGAGAAAGGGAGGGGAAGGACATTATATGCTAAGTGTTAGGTATACAATAAAGGCAAAAGCATAGTTCTTGCCCTCAAAGAGCTCACATCTTAATCGGGGAGATAGCACATGAACAATTACTATATATGATAGAGAGCAGATGAAAATTAATATCATAGGGAAGGAAGGAAGACAGACAAAAAAAAGAAAGAATAAAGGAAAGAAGGAAAGAAGGGAAAGAGGAAGAGAAGTAGGGATGGAGGAAAATAAAAAAAGAAAGAAAAAAGAAAGGGAAAGAGAAAGGAAGAAAGGAGAGGGAGAGACAGAAAGAAAAAAGAAAGAGAAAGGGAGAGAGAGGAAACGAGGGAGAGAGGAAAGAAGCAAGGAAGGAAGGAAGGAAGGAAGAAAGGGAGGGAAGGAGGGAGGGAAGGAGAGAAGGATTCATTAAGAACCTACTATGTTTCAGGCACTTAGTTTCAGCTAAGAACTTTACAAATATTATCCCATTTGATCCTCACAGTAACTTTAGTGCGCCATTATTTTTCCCTTTAAAGATGAGGAAATGGAAATAGACAGGCTGAGTGACTTGCCCAGAGTCATACAGCTAGTATCTAAGACTGGATTTGAATTCAGGTTACCCTGATCCCAGATCCAGCACACTATCAAACTATTGCAAACTAGATTCCTCTAATGACTAGCAATGTGTATGTTTATGGGGATGAGGAGATTGAGAAAGACCTCTTGCAGAAGGTGGGATGTCCTTGACAGACATCAAGGAAGGCAGGAGGCAGAGGTGAATAGGGAGCACATTTCAAATATGGAGACAGCAAATACACAGGTAAAATTTAAGAAATGGAGTGTTTTGTGAGAGGAAAGCCAAGGAGGCCAGTTGTGGCTGGATTGTAAAACACATGGGAAGGAAGAAAGTGTAAAAAGTCCAGAAAGGTAAGATGCAACCATACTGAAAATAGTTTTAGAAGCTAAACAGAGAATTTTGTGTTTTATCTTGCAAGTCATAGGGAAGCTACTGGCATTTATTAAGTGGGAAGGTGATATGATCAGACCTGAAAGTTAGAAAGATGACTTTGGAAGTTGTGGAGAATATGGCCAGGAGTAGAGAAAAACTTGAGGCAGAGAGACTAAATAGAAGCCCATTGTGATAATATAGATGCAGGGGTGGTAAAGTGGCTAAGTGAATGGAGAGAAGGAGATATATGAAGATGTATGATGAGATTTGGCAATAGATTGAGTCTGTGGGCTGTTAGAGTAAGAAGTCAGATGCACTGAGGCTGCAAGTCTCAATCACTAGAAGGATACAATGCCTTTGACAATAATGGAGAAATTGTGAAAAGGGAAGGATTGGCTGAGGGATGGGGAGGGTAGGTGGGGAAGGGAAGATAATAACCTGAGGGTCTATGTTGATTCTGAGATGTTAATGAGACATTCAGATTGAAATATCCAAGAGGCAATTGCTGATATAGGTCTGAAGAACAGGATAGAAGTTAGGGCTGGTTCCATAGATTTAAGAATCATCAGCATAGATATGATAATTGAACCTGGGATGATGATGAGATCACTAAGCAGGAAATTAAAGATGCAAAAATTGTGCTTAGGACCAATTTTTGGAGCATATCCAAGATAGAAAAGATGATGTAAGAAATGGCTAATTATCTGTAAGGTCATAAAGATTCTATTTCCACACAGTTCTTACAGGCATAGTCAATAGTCAATAGACAATTGTTTTTCACCTGCTATGTGCCAGAAGGTGCTAAGCCCTAGAGATACAAGTAAGAAAAAGAAAGACAGCCCCTATTCTCAAAGAATTTAGAATCGAATGGGGGAAGACAATATATAAGGCTGCAAAGGAAAAGGAGGTCACCAAAGGGATTCTAAACCAAGCAATAAAGCTAATGGGAAATGAAGAGCTGGCTGATAATTCTGAATCTCCTCTTTGGGAGGAGTTTTTTGCTCTGTTCTCCAGCCCTCCAGTCAAAGGGGAGGGGCAGCTGAGGATGCTAAGGAGATGTAATACCAAAGCTGAAACTACCTCCATGATAACGAGATTTCTGGTGATGATGCAATCAGAATCAAACTAAGTAAGCAAAATGGCTTGATGGGCAATGACTCCTTGCTTCTCTCTCACTTATAAAAACCTCACCTTAATAGATCATCTTCCACTACAACTACTCCCTGCTTCCAGTATCTCAATTCTTTATTCCATGCAGCTTCCAAAATAATCATCTTAAAGTATAGGTCTTACCTGTGTCATGCCCTTATTCTAAAATATTCAGTAGCTTCCTATTGCCTCTGGGATAAAATTCCAAATTCCTTAGTATTGACAATCCTCAAACTGACCACAACCTACCTTTCTGGATTTATGTCACATAACTTCCCTTTGTACAATCTATTTTCCAAACAAACTGGTGTACTTTTTGTTCCCTCAATTTTGGTATTTCATTTCTTGACTCAGAGGCTGTCCCCCTCATGCATGGAATGAACAACTCTTCAGCTCTGAATATTAGAATCTCTGGTTCAAGTTAAAGCTAAAATAGAAAAGTCGGGAAACCATACTATGTGTCAGTTATATTAATCAATGTTTTGAGACTAAAAATAATTAGACAATAAAAGGTTGGAATATTGCTATAGTATAGGAAATAATGAGTGGGTAGATTTAGAAAAAATATGGAAAAACTTGAACTTATGAAGGGAAGATGTTATCTACCTTTAGAGAAACAGAGGTCTTGAATGAATGCATATGTGTATGATTATAGAAATCTATGTATATATATATGTATATATATAAGCACACATATATGTATGCTTGTATATAGACATAAATATATCTGCTCTTAATTGTAACGTTCTTGAAGAAAGAACAAAAGGGAAGAAGGAAAGAATAAAGTCAAGAGTGAATAGCAGAAAAAAAAAAAGAACCTACAAGGAAGCAAAGAAAAGGTAGACAATGCTGATCACAATGTGTAGTATTTATTATATAGGCTTTCTTGAAATGGAAATCTATTGCTTTATATTTTGAATTCTCTCTTATGTTCTGCTGTGCACGTGGCAACAGTTGTTTTTTTTTCTTTTTTTATGTTGTATTAAATTAAAAAAAAAAAGAATCTTTGTTTTTTTTTTTTTAAATAACTCAGGGACCACACCTCATTTGTGAAATCTTTCCTGATCTTTTATCATCTCTCTAACACCCTCCCCACATTTTATCGGTGCTCCTCTCTCCTCAGATTACTTTATTTTTAAATATAGTAGAGTATATATATCACATAGTAAATATAAAATACAATATAATAAATTTACGGAAAACAAAATATAGTAACTATATGATAAATATAATACAGTAAATACATTGCATAGTAAATAAAACACATCATTGTAAATATATGGTAAATTAAATATATCAAATATATTATATGGTAAATATAATATACCAAATACATTGTATACTAAACACATTATAATAGTTATATAAATTATGAATTCCAAACAGAAGTTAAGCTTCTAAGCATAAGAACAAAAATTCAAGAAATTAGTAAAAAGCCCATGAACAAAGTTCTAGAATGGATCTAAGTGGAATATCATAAGGACTTCCAAGAACTGGGTTACATCCTGTAAGCTTAGGACCATTTTCACCTGGACTCTATAAATACTTATGGGAAAATGTCATAGATTTGGGGTATGTTTGTGCCAACCATACTTACTCTTCCACTTTAATAAATAACTCTTTATTTTAAAAAATTATTTTATGTTGAACTTAAGAAATAAAACAAGCATTTCTATAACATAATAGAACAGAAAAAAAGATGATTACACATGAAACTGCAAATCTATTATGTACAATTGATATTCCTTTTAAATAAATAATAACTTCCTCTTTCCCCCTCTTTTTTTCTTCCTTTCCCTCCATTTATTATATATTTGTGTCTAATGAATATCCCTTTCTAATAGCTAATTAAAACTAGCTGATTAATTGATGTCACCTAACAATCATGGAAAACATATTCCAGATGGAATCTGAGCCTTTAGAATTAGAAAATCACCTTCAATCCCTTAGGGGCACCTCTAGAATTCTAAGAGGAAATATATAATTGTCTGGTACTGGGGATCCAACTTGTCAGTATGAGTGGGAGCTAGGATGAAGACCTCCCAGGGTTTTACACTTGTATTATAAATGTCTATTGTACTGAGGTAGGTAGATTAAGGCTGAGAAATGTCTGACAATTGCAGCTTTGTTAAGAATCTATAATTTGCCTATTCATATATAATTTGACTAAAGTAATGTTCTATCCCATACTCTAAAAATCTGGCAAAGCATACCAATTCAGATGATTACCTATCTATGAAGTGTGTCTAAATGTTCCCAGGGAGATAAATAAGAAATTATTTTCTTAAAAGACACAGTGCCATGATAACAGTAGATCATGCTATCTATTATTTCAAGAGATTATCCTTTTTGGTCTGTTTAGTCAATCAAGTTGGTTAGTCAACAAGCATTTATTAAGTGCCACTATGTGCCAGGCATTGTGCTAAGTACTGGAATACACTGCAAGGTTAAAAAAAAATTGGTCCCTAATTTCAGGGAGTTCACAATCTAACTGTGGTTTACTACTTGAAAACAGTAACATATAAACAAGATATAGACAGCATTAATTAGAAATAATCAAAAAAGGGAAAGCACTAGCATTAAAGAAACAAGAAAGGTTTCCTAACTCTCTGCCATGGGTCTAAAGTTTCCTTTTGTTTTCATTTTTGAGTTTTAGGTTAGTATAAAATAAAAATGTTTAAGATTAAGTAATTTGAGGAGGAAAATAGCGCCTTAAAATCAGTGTGCTGTCATTATCAAAACCTATTTTACCAAATGGAGGATTCTTTCATAGAATATAATATGGAACCATTCCTGATCCCCATTGGTGAATAATCTCTCTTCGCATTATTTTGTACTGATTTAACTATGGATGTGTTTGTTGCTTGCTAGTATGGGCAGTATGCTGAGTCAGGAAGTTCTGAGTTCAAATTATTCCTCTGACATTTGCTAAACTAATGAAAATAAGCCATGAAATCCTTCTGAACTTCAGTTTGCTTATCTGTAAAATGAAAGAAACTTAGGGGCAGAATCCCAATAGACGTGATGGAGAGAGCCATTTGTATCCAGAGAGGAGACTATGGGGAGTGAATGTGTATCATAACATAGTATTTCTCACTTTTTTGTTGTTTGCTCACTTGTTTTTTCTCTCATTTTTCCCCTTTTTGATCTGATTTTTCTTGTGCACTATGATAAATGTGGAAATATGTTTTGAAGAATTGCACAGGTTTAACCTATATTGGATTATTTCCTGGCTAAGGGAGGGGGAGGTGAGAAAGGAGGGAGAGAAAAACATGGAATACAAGATTTTGCAAAGGTGAATGTTGAAAACTATTCTTTGCATGTGTTTTGAAAAATAAAAATCTATTATTAAATAAAAGAGAGAGAGAGAGAGAGAATTAGGGGCAGGTAAATGAGGCAGTAGAGTGCTGGGCCTAGAGTAAGAAGGACCTGAATTCAGATCCAGCCTTAGACACTTAGTAGCTCTGTGTGTGAACTTGGGCAAGTCACTTAACCCTATTTGTCTAAGTTTCCTTATCTGTAAAATGAGCTGGAGAAGGAAATGGAAAATCACTCCAGTATCTCTGCCAAGAAAACCCCAAATGGGGTTACACTTAATTAATCAGAGAGAGAGAGAGAGAGGGAGAGAGAAAGAGAGAGAGAGTAATAAAAATTTTATAAGTTTAATTGTTATTGATTAGTTAAACATGACTAAGGTACATCTAGATATTTAGCCTTTGGATATTTTTTTTTGGCTATTTTCTAGTGGCTTAGAGAAAACTGTAATGTTCTGTTTTGGGGTGACTAAATATCTTGGGAATTTATAAAAACTAATGTGAATTCAACTCTGCTAGGTGAGTTTCTAGATGAAACTAGAGATGGATAGATATATACATGGAACATTTGTTAAGTACTTACTATGCCCCAGTACTGGGCTAAGTACTAAGAATACAAATATAAGCAGAAGGACTTTTTCTAGGAGATCTAACATTCTTATAAGGAAAGACAACTTATAAAAGGAAGAAAGAAGGAGGGAGAAGGTAAAAATGTCCAGAAAGTCAGGAGTAGAGCCATATTTGAAGAATTATATCTTATATAGTCATATATTCTAACAAGAGAAGGCAATATACAGATTGGGTATTCAAAATAGAGAAAGTTAAGGTACTTGCTTGTACTGAGATGTATTTTAGGTGTAAGAATTCCACCTTATGTTCTTGTTTATGTTATGGTTCTGGGTTGAGGTTGGTTTTGTTGTTTGTTTTGTTTTGTCAAAATCTGGAATTATTAGGAATTATAAACTATTGTCTTGAGAGATAATCCTAAATAGCAATAAAAAATCAACAAGCATTTAACAAGCATCTCCTATGTGTTAGTCACATATTATTCTTGTCAATTTTGCTCCTCCTTCCACCTACTTCATTGATAGTCTTCACAGGGTACAAAGGAACAAATTTCTCTCAATTCCTTCCACATTTGCCATTTTATGATAAACTTCCTTCAGTAGCCAGGAAGGAAGAATGTTTAGTGTGTTATGGTTTATGTGTATTATATTTCCTTTTATTAACTTAGATCCCATTTCTTGCCTTATTCTCCAGCAGTGCAGACACATTGAACACAAAGCTCTCATTGATGTCAATGGCCTGAGCTTGGGGAAATTTCAGTGAAAATGAAATATGCTCACTTCAGCTCTATGGAGCATGGAGCAGGATGAGAAATGAGCTATATATTTTAGTGCACAGAAGCAGAGGAGACAGCACTCCCTTAATTCACTCTTTGTCTCTGGGCCAAATGCAGTCAGTCATTATCCCTAAAGGATAATAAAATCATTATTTTCTGTGCTTTTTATTAGTTAGTAATAATGGCTATTATTACACAGAATAGTTCATAACATCTATAAGTAACCTGAATTGTCTCTAGTAGATTTTGTGGATATCAATATAATTAGAATATATAGTCTATGAACTTAGGGACCTTATTTATACTCTATGTCTAGCACATAGTAGGCATTTCTGGGCACTAAATTATCTTGTGCTGATCTTATTTTGTGAAAAAAAGCTTGTCTTTTTTCCTATAAGTAAAGCAAGTTACACATACAGCCATTCACATAAAAAATATCTTGTTTTGGATAATTTTGTAATTCCTTAAGATAATTAGAGATTATAGATATTTATTGAAGGCAAAGATTGTGTTAATAACTCTGTCTGTCTCTCCATCTCTGTCTCTGTTTTTGTCTGTTTTTTGCTCTCTCTGTTCCTGTCTTTCTGTCTCTCCTTGCCCCACCCCTTTTCTCTCTGTCTCTGTCTCTCTCTCTAGCATTTTCCTTTGCTTCATTATCCCTTCTACTTGGGGCCATTGCCAGTTGTCTTGACTTATATCTTACCACTGAACTTAGATGTCTCTATGACAGTGAAGCTGATCACTTTGTGTGACTGCCTCATTTAAATCCAATTCACAAGCAAGTCATCACCCTAACAATGTCATTGGTTTTCTTCAAGAATGAAGGACAAACAACAACAATAATCCTCTTTGCCTCACAAGTCCCCCAAACAGTGTTGCATACATGCATGTTAAAAAAGGAAGGAATTTTCTAATATCTGTGGCATAAGAATTAAGTCAATTGAATGAAGTCAATGAATAAGTTTGGGGAAGTAATTTAGTCTGGATCTATCTCATTTTAGGCAAAAAACCAAAGCATAATTATGCTCAAAAATGAGACTAAAACCCAACTTCTAGGTTGCTTATGTCAGTCTTTTATTGCACAGAGTTGTATTTTAAGAAACAGGATTGGACCTATGATATATTCAAATTCACATAATCATGACATTGTTACATGAATGGATGAATGAAATAGCATTTATTAAACATTTAACACGTGTCAAATGTTGTGCTGAGCACTGGGGATGTAAATCCCCAATTCTAACCCTAATCAATCCATAAATTCAAGGAACTTGTTCAATTCATTCTATAAATATTTATTAAGCACCTGCTATATGCCAAGTGCTAATGACATCCTAATAGAAGAAAGGGAATTGGGGTTATATCAAGGATAGTGAGCTAATACACAGATGCCATATCCTTCCCAGAAACTATACTGTTTGATTACTATTTTGATTTTCTCCATGTATTCAGAGTAAGAAATGGAATAGAAAATTGGGGGAAAGGATAGAAGCAAATGAAAAGATGGCTTGGGTGAATGGTTGGAAGATATGTATGTGAAGGTAGAGAATTGTCTGGTGTCTGGGGCCAGTTAGTTACAATGGGTTATGTAAGTTTGTAGTCACTTGCTTAGCAGTAGAAATGGCTAGACCTCAGGGAGATTAGAAAAATGAGCAGATTAAATTCTCTGAGGAGAGTGAGGGCTTAAGTTCTAAGATACCATGGGGAAATCTTATGCACAAGAGATACACAGTCAAGGTGGGTCAGTCTTGGATAGCAGATGAAAAATAATTGTGTTTGTATTGTCATTTTGTTTCTTGTGTTTCCTATTATGTTAATCACTTGACAGAAATTATATAGTTTATCCATCAACTCGGACCTTGTAACTTTTAAGGTCCTTTTGAAATTCAAAAACTCTAAGCTGAATCAACAAAACATGTTGTTGTTTGTCCTTCATTTTCAAAGAGGACCAATGATATCACAAGGTGATTCTCATCACCAGTCCCAGAAACTATAATCGTGATTTATCAAGAGGATCATGAATTAATAACTTGAAGAAATGTTATAGGTCAAATCAAAAGATCTCATTTTACAAACAAAGAAACTGAGACCCAGAGACTCAAGTGTTTTACCTAGCATCATTCAGTATGAAGTAAGATTTGAATTCAGGTCTTCTCTCCCTTCCTCCCTCCCTTCTTTCTTCCTTCTTTCCTTCCTACATCCCTTCTTTCCTCCTTCCTGATTCCCTCCCTCTCTCTCTGCCTTTCTTAACTGTTACAATTGACCCTCCTTCTCCTTTGTCCCTATCTCCCCCCGCAAAAAAAGAGAAGCATTCATTTGAATAGTTTAAATTTTATTTCAGTGGTTGATGATTCAATGTGATCATTTTTTATAGAGGGCACTCTAAGGAATGGATTTATGCCAGAATTTTCTGGGTATTTTGTTTGCTGCTCCTGTTCCTCCTCTTTTTCTACTTATCTTGCCAACATTAGGATTTCCATAGACATTTACTCTGCCTTATCCTCTAGGATCATTTTGATCAGAAAGCTTTTTAAAGGTTTGACTAAGCATCAATGGCCTTGGCTTTCCAAAGAAAGCCTCATTGTCCCTAATGCCTTACTTTCTTACTATAATGCTGGCTAATCACGGCTTTTCTCTTGAGGTTCCAAATAAAAAACTCATTGGTAAACAATTAAGTCATGAGTTTGGGGCAAGATGAATGACTTCAGATTTGCTTTATATAAATTCCCAGTTTAGCATAGGCTTCCCATTACTTTATTCTACCTTGGTTATGTAGACTTGATCTGGGGAAATTGACCTAGGGAATCAAAAATCCCTTATTCTGGATGGGATTTGTCTATCAGTCCGTCATCAACAAGCATTTACTTCAGTGCCAGACACTGTGCCTGGTAGATGAAACAGAAGCAGGAGTCAAGGCAGCTCCTGCCCTCAAGTTTTCTGATAAAAGGAATATAACACATAAAAAGGGAACGAGAAAGCAGAAGGGCGGGTGGGAGGAAGTGAAGAGATATGCAGAGAAGTGGGTGATGTTACAGAAATGTGGCAATAAGAGAAAGATGGATGGCTGGTGTCACCCCTTTTCCAAAGTGGAAGTTCCAGAAATGGGAGTTTCACTGATAAGAGAAGGGGCTTTCAGAAGCAGAGGGTGGAAGTAACTGAGGTATGGAATGAAGTCTAGAGAATGAGGTCTGAAATTATATAATTTGATACTCCTCAGGAAACCATTTGATTTTTTTCCCCAACTATCCCCCTTCTTTTTCTTATAATAAAGGATTTCATGTTTTTTTGAAAAAAAAATTCTAATAGAAAAGATAGAGTATTATACCAGGAAAGTCAAGATTGTGGGATTGATCCACCCATGAATCAGTAGCTGCCCACCACACCACAGCTGCAGACCAAACTGAGCCATCTTGGCCATTGATCATAAATGGCCACATGGATACATAATGAAAGTTGGTCATTTCCCCAGTCAATCCAATGAGATTATAGGACTTTTTTCCTTTCTGAAGAGGTCACTTCTCTATAGTAATATAGACATGTCCATTGGCACCTTGCTAAGAGAACAGAAAGACTGGTTCCCAATGACTGGAGCTGATTCCAAGGTAATTGACTTATTTGATACTTGAGGAGACAGATTATTTTCAGTTTATAGAAGAAGCAATCTGTTATCTGTCTGTCTGTCTCTTACTAGGAGAAGATAGAACAGTGTGCAGTATGTTGGGGGAAGGGGCTGGGAAGGATATATATCTATGTCTATATACCCTCTCCAGATAATAAAATGACTGATTTGGAATAGCAGTACATAAGTGTTACCAGCACTCATCCATAGCTCTGGAACACAGGTCAGAAGTTAAAGTTCCTGAGAGTGGATTTTCTCAGTCCAAGTTATGGTGGCACATGGGGGGCATTTATAGAGTTCTTGCAGAAAAAGATGCCAGTCACATGTGTTTGCATACTGTCTTATGAAGGAGAGAGATTTTCTCAATGCATACTTCTTGGAGAAGGCTATTGCAGTGGAAATCCCATATTTGAGATTCCTTAAATTCAAGACAATTCCAATTTCAGAGTTTAAGACTGAAGATTCTATAAAGAGAAAGGAATTTATGATATAATGTGCTCCTTGGACACACACACACACACACACACACACACACACCCACACACACCCACACACACACACACACACAAAAGGATTAACTATCTGAAGACCAAAAACAGTGAATTTTTTAAACAATGCCAATCTAGTAGGATAGCAACCTAAAATAGAGTTTCCTGGAGGAAATTTAAAACATAGAATGGTACTACAAGTTCTAAGGACACTGCATAGGATTCCATGGGAAAGAGAAACTCACCAGAATGTCAAAGAGTTGTCTCAATAGCAACCTCAAATTTAGTTCCCTTCTGAAGGAGCTAAATAAATATCTTGAGTACTTTATGTATATATTTAACATTTCATGGGCTCCTGTCAGCATTTTTTTTTCATTTTGGGGTGGGGGGAAATGATTGGAAGGAAGTAGAATTTATAAATATTTTCCAATACCTGATATATATATATATGTATGTATGTATGTATGTATACATATATATTTAGTATCATAAGTGCCTATGTGAGAACTGGGGATTCTTACCTGTATTTGGAGAAATTTAGACATGAAGTATATAGCAAATTTATGTTGGAGATTTCTTGGAGTAAATCCAGGCAAGAATAATGAGCCAACAAGAGAAATTAATTCTGCTAGTATTAGGCTCCTAAGATTGGACCTGATCCACATGAGCTCAGAATTTGGGGGTCCTGGGCCAAGGTTAATAGATGAATCAATACCAAATCCATACCAACTACTAGGAAAAATGCTGTTAGCAAAAATTGTTGTGCTTGGGAGTTATTACAGAAAAAAATGGAAAGTTTTATGAAGAATTCCAAGTAGCTAGAGACTTATGGGTAATGCAAGAATCATAAGGAAGAAATCTGCCATTTGGAAGGTCCAAAATCTGGATATTGTCAAGGAATAAAATCTCTAGGTCCATAAATCATATAATCATCAGTTTATTTTAAATTGATTTCTTTGTAGGAAGTAACAAGTGATATTTAAGAGATATTATGGGACTGGAGAAAAGGAGCTTTTATCCTTTGCCTTAAATAGGTCAAAAGGAAATATTACTGCATGGTTTTCACCTCTGGTCTTGAACATTCTCCTAGCTACTATTATATAGACCTCTGTGGGACGTGCAGACCCTCACTTGAAATGACTACTCAGAGGTCTCTCAAAGTGGAAAACAGAAAAATATTTAATTAGAATTTCATGAACAGCCCCAGAGCAAAAGGGAAGTACTGGGAGGGAGGAGAGCCACTTCTCCAGGACACACACACAGTTTTATCCCCTCTCAACCTTCAAAAATCATTAACCTCTCCCCTTTACCCCTTTGATTGGCTGCAACAATTTCATTTCCTTTTTTTGGATGATTATGACCTAAATGGTATGTCCTTTTTCCCTGTCTTGTGATGAAGTCCTACTAGGCTTCTCTTACTTTAATTGATAGTTAAAGGATATATGTGCTTGTGTGTGTGTGTGTGTGTGTGTGTTTGTGTGTGTGTGTATGTATATGTTGTATGTGTGTATATATATGTATATATACATATATATGTATATATATATACATATATATACACATTGATTGTTCCCCTCTGTGAATTCTTCATTTTTCCCTGTCTCACACAGCCCAGATGTAGCTCATGGAAGCTGATTACTTTCCAGGGGGTATTCCTCATAGATAAAAATCATTTAAATGAGAAAGGTGCCTCTGGAAGCTTCAGTAATGAAAATAGCTTCCATTTACATTCGATTTTAAAGACTGCAAATTACTTTATAAACATTATCTCATTTGGTTCATAGGATAACCCTATGTTATAGAGGAGGAACCCATGTCATAGAGGAGGAAAGTAATGTTAAAGTAATGTTCTAAATATAAGGAAGTCTAGTGAAGAGTGACTGACATACTTTCATATGTCTGTGATCTTCCTGATATGATACTTCTCTAAAGTCACATATCTAGTAAGCATCTGAAGTAAAATTCATACTCTGGTCTTTTTGACCATATTCCAGTACCCTATTCAACATATCACCCTTTCACAAGAGTTGTGTTTCCTCTTGATCATATCTTGCAATTTTGCTGTATTATACATTAATTTTAATTCACAGTATTTTAATGTTCTTATAAGTTAAAGTTCACTTTAACCCATTCTAAGACTCCCATTTATTCATCTTCTGAATTGTTTTTCTTTGTATATCTAATAATGAAATACAGGCTCTGTTTCCACTTCCTGTCTCCACTTCCATTTTGAATAGCTTTCTTTGAACTTTTAGTTTTAAATAATTTCCATCTTATATTGTGTTAATGGTCTAAATAGCTGAACTTGCCTACTTTCTCTTCTACCTTCAGTTAATAAGAAGTACCAACCATTTGATAACAGGAGATATTTTGTTTACATGCATATTTTTTTTTCTACTAGAAATCCATGGCTATGAAATTCAGGGCTATGTTGATGCTCTTGTTTTTACAAGTTGTCTGGTAGCTGTCTTTCTAACAATTTGTTCCCTTTAAGACTCAAGAGACACTTTCTGTCTCCCAAGAAAGACATATTTTCTTCTCCAGGATATTCTCTCTCTCGCTCTCTCTTTCTATCTGTCTTTCTCTCTGTCTCTCCATGACTTTTGATCTATATATCCATTCATCCATTTTTCTATCTATCTATCCATCCATCCATTTCTCTATCCATCTATCCACTTATTTATCTATACATATAACCATCCATCCATTCAACCATATTCCATCCATCTATCTATCTAATGTAATTTCTTGAGGACTGGGATTATTTCTCTTGTTTTTATAGCTCCAGGGCTTTCTTTTCTTATATACAAGCTGTCTAGGGAATCCTCCATCAAATGTCTGATCAAAGATAACTCAAAGTCCATTCCATAGATGGTTTAGAGTTGAAAGGCATCAGATACCTTTTCTTCCTGATTCTCCTCACTATCAATGATTCAAAAAGAGAAGAGATTTCAGGATTCAGGTCCAATCTTCTCACTTTGAGAAGTGAAGTGCTTTGCTTAAAGTAAAACTATGAGTCAGTGGCCAAATAAAGACCTCAATCCAGGGCAAAGTCTCTTGTCCTTATTCTGTGCTTTTCCTATGAAGTATGGAATCTATTATTTGAGGATAAAAGACTTAAAATAGAAGAGGATTTGGAGTTGACATCATCAGACACATCTTCCTAGCCTCAATGAACTGCATACAAATATTCAGAGGGTAGAAAATGAAATCTGTCAATAGAATAGATTACACCAAAATACAATCAAAAAAATAATCTCCTTTAACCTGATTCTCTAATACTGGGCTCCAATGAAGGAAGAGGCATTTCCTTTACAGTCCTGAGGAGAAGAAAAAGAAGAAATTCATTTTTTTATTCTTATTTAAACCTTTAGCAGGCTTCCCTGGAGGCAGCTAGACAGCACAGTGGATAGATTCCTGGGCTAGAATCAGGCAGACTTGGATTCGGATCTCATCTCAGATACTTATTGTCTGTGTAAGCAAGTCACAATGTTTGTTTGCTTCAGTAATTGTAAAATATGGATAATAATATTACTTAACTTTTAGGATTATTGAGAAAATCAAATGAGATAACATTTGTAAAGTACTTAGTACATTCCCTGACACATAGTAGGTGCTATAAATATTATGGAATTTTTGGCAGTTTATGACAGCTAACCAGGGAATTCTCTAACATGTAGTAGGTGCTATAAATATTATTATTATGGAAGTTTTTTTTAAACAGATAACCTCAAGGATCAGGGAATTTAGCAGCTTGTTTTTCATTCTAATTGTCACTGTTTCTGATAGTGATCACTGATCTGGGAGCCTTTCCTTCTGTCCTGAGGCAGCTAGCAGTGAATTTCATTTTGACCAGAGTCATTAAAGATGAGGATAATAGAAAAGTGTGAGAATCGAGGGAAAGTGAGAAGAAAAGGAAGAGGAAGAAGTCACATAATAGAAATAAAAAGAAAGTAAAAGAGAAAGGGAGAAAATCAATATTTTTTACTACCTAGGAAGTATATCTCAGTTCTAGTGTACCTACATAAAATCCAAAGTCCTGTTCAGCAGATAAACAGGTTCTGGTGAATCCTTTATTTTTTTCTAAAAGCAAGGTCTTTTCAGAAAGGAAGTCTAAAGAATTCTTCATGATGATGTAGGCATGCTGGATTGCTAAGTAGGTATTAATCCTTTAGTGATTTATGCCTGTGACTTCACTACAAAAACAAAACTTTTCCTACAGATGGCATGAGCAACAATTACAAGAAGAATGTGGGATTTATTTTTGATTAAAGATTCAATTCATAACATAGTCTGTCTTACCAAAGAAATGTCTTGTGGTTGAAATGCAAAGTGCACTGGCTTAACAAAAAGAGAATAAAGAAAACAAAACAAAACAAAACAAAACGGAAAAAAAAAAGAATTCTTGCTGCCCAGCTAAACAATAGGGAAACAAAGGGCAAAACAAAAGACTGAAATATAAATATATCTTTGTATCTCTTTTCTGCATTCAGATGTAAGTAGTTCTGCACTTGGAAATCAGTTTCGTATTGATCTAGAATATAGATCTATTCTTTCTGTTGTTATAAAAAAAAATTCTGGGGCAGCTAGGTGGTGCAGTGGATAGAGCACCAGCCCTGAAGTCAGGAGGACCTGAGTTCAAATGTGGTCTCAAACACTTAACATTCCCTAGCTGTGTGACCCTGGGCAAGTCACTTAACCCCAATTGCCTCAGCAAAAAGCAAAAAAAAAAAAAAAAAAAAATTCTTATGACATGCAAAACAACTATTCAAAGAAAATCTATTTATCTCTGAGTCAAAGTGGATAATTATATTCTAATGTGAACATAGACAAGAAGCATTTTCAATTATTATTTTATCTTGGGCAGGATAATGGAGTCTTGGTAGCCAGAGTGGAATGGATATCACAGACCTGTTAGTAATAGGGCTATTCAATATCATCAACAGCAAGGGACCATCCAATATGTGTGAAAACATTAAGCTGAAGGTAGAAGGAAGTGGATGGAGCAAGACTAGGAAGGTCAGGTGCAGAAAAGTAAAGAACATCAAGCAGATTCAAACAATTTGGGGCAGTCCAGTTAAAGCATCAAAATGGACTCCAAAAGAAGTAGCCAGAGAACTAAATGTGAAATGTTGCTTCAGGGCTGTCAGGATTTTCTCTGCAGCCTTTTAAAAAAAATTTTTTTTTTGCATAGCTATGTTTATTCAATTTGAATGAGCAAACATTTATTGAGTACCAAGATGCAAAGCATTGCAGTAGGTATCACAGGGAGGGCAAGGGTAAGTGAGTATGAAATAATCTGATCCAACAAGGGACTTCCAATTTAACAGAAGGAGAAGGTGAAATAACAAGAATGGGGGGAAAAAAATCTTGTTTGTTATAGCTTCAAATTCCATCCCATGCCAAAGGACAGCAGACAGAATGAATGAACAAAAAGACCTTCTGCTCAGCTGTATATCCTAGTGTAAGCTTCTCTGGGTTTAAAGGATTCAGCTCATTAAAGCATGCTTTGAACCCTTCCAGGCAGAGAATACCTACTTCAGTGCAAGAGTTTTTGGTCTTAATTCATAAAACCAAGGCCAAGTACTGACTTAACACTAGAACTGAGTTGTGGCTTCAGTATGGAAGGACAGAGCCCCAGAGTATCTGATGGCAGTCCTGGCTTATCATCTGATCCCCTCATTTCATTTTTCTTGGATTTGTTGTCCTCCTCCTTTTGGTGGTGTAGGGCATTGTAGGGTGGTGGCTGGCAAACAGGACCTGGGGTTAGAAAGAACCAAACTCAAATCCTAGCTATTATCTTTATTAGCTGTGGGACTCTGGGTAAGTCACTTAACTTCTCTGTAAAATGGGGATAATAATACCTGAATCATCTACCTCCTTGGTTTAGACTTGCATTGAGCATGGGTTGGGTCCTTCCCCATGCTGCCCCAGGGTGGAATGCTTATATTCATAGGTTTGCTTTGTGAGACTCAAATGAGCTGATGTTTGTGTCAGATATGCTTTGGACCATCTCCTATTTGCCATGTTCTTATTTATACTGTCAAACTGGTTGGAAAATTACGCTCTCCAGCAAATTTCATAAGACTTCCCTTTCCCCTTACACTTGTCAACTCTCCCACCCCCTAATTACACATTGGCTTCCTCTGATTGCCCCCTAAACATTTTATAGTCCCAAATGGTTTCATAAGAGGTAGTACAGAATAGTAGGTAGGGAGACAGTCGTATAGTCAAGAATTGATTTCAAGTCTTGCCTCTGACACATGATCCTGGGCTCATCTCCCAGTGTTTGTGTACCAAGTTGCAGAGAAGGTGCCTATTTGTATTGGTGGAGGGATTTTCCTCATCTGGGAGTTCCCTATTCCAATGAAATTGTATGCCCAATCTATCTCCAGACTATGCTCCTGATTCTCCCATGTCATAGATGCTTCTTCACCCTGGAAGCTCCTTTCATCCCTGAACTTCACACTTTAGAAATGCCCCCAGCTCCAATGGCCTCTTCCTCTGATTGGTTCTTCCCAGCCAATTCATTTTAAGGAGGACCAGGTCACCTTCATTCCTCTTCAGGATGAATTCTTGAGTCTTCAGACTTTCTCTACTACTGGGCTGGGTAAACTCAATATCCCTTATTTCTCCTCCCTCTCTTTCTTCCTCCCCCTCCCTACTTCTCTCTCTTTTTCCCTCCCTCCTTTTCTCTCTCTCTTTCTCTCTGTCTCTGTCTCTTTCTGTCTCTGTGTGTATCTCTGTTTCTCTGTCTCTGTCTCTCTGTGTCTCTATCTCTTTCTGTCTTTCTGTCTCTGTCTTTCTGTCTATCTCTGTCTGTCTCTCTGTCTCTGTCTCTTTCTCTCTGTCTCTCTCTGTCTCTTTGTCTTTCTGTCTCTGTCTTTCTGTCTGTCTCTGTCTCTGTCTCTCTGTCTCTCTCTCTGTCTCTCTCTGTCTCTCTGTCTCTGTCTCTCTCTCTCTCTCTATCTCTCTCTCTCCCTCCCTCTCTCTCTCTCTCTCTCTCAATATCAACTCTTTTTTAACATGTGTGGACTTCCCCAATTAGAATTGTTGTCACTATTGTTCATCCTTTGTTGTTGAAGAAGACCAATGACTTCAGGAAGTAGACATCTTGATTTGCAAGTGAATTGGATTTAAATGAGCTAGGACTGTGCAAAATCACCTGCTTCACTTTCTCCTCCAGAGCCATCTGAGTCCAGTGGCAAGATATAAGTCAGTATAATTGGTGATGACTAAGGATCTAGTAGAAAATCTTGGTCTTTTTAAGCTAGCTAAGGTCTTTCCTAAATCTGACACCAATTAAAATGTAACCTCTTACAGGGTAGAGTTTCTTCTGCTTGTATTTTCATCTCAACATTTAGCACAGTGTATGACAAATAGTAAATACTTAATAAATGGCTCATTGACTATCCTTAAAATATTCACACCTTTTTATATGTTTCCTTCACCAAAGAACTTAATATATTTTGAAGACAAATAAGCCAATCTGTCTTGAATTACTAAATGGAAGAAGCATTGTTATTTTCCTGCAGCAATACTAATGATAAAACTATCTGATGTTTAAATGGCTTTAAAGTTGACTACATGTTTTATTATATACATTATTTCATTTAATTCTTACAACACTCCAGTGAGGTAGGTACTACAACCATGCTATTGTTGTGGTTGTTGTTGACTCCTGTCTAACTCTTCATGACCCTATTCAGGGTTTTCTTGGCAAAGATACTGGAGTAGTTTGCCATTTTCTTCTCCAGCTCATCTGACAAATGAGGAAACTGAGACAAACAGATTGAAATGACTTGCCCAGCTATAAAGCTAGTAAATGTCCAAGGCTAGAGTTGAATTCATGAAGAGAAATCTTCCTGACTCCAGTCCTGGCACTCTTATTCACTGCTCCATCTAGCTGTTCCCACTATAGCTATAAATAAAAAACAGCATTTTACAAATGAGTAAACTGAGGTTCAGGGATATTGCATGGCTTGGCCCAAATTATTCAATTGATAAGTATCAAAAGATGGGATTCCATCCAAGTTTTTGTAACTGCAAGTCCAGCACTTGCTGCCTCATGTCACACTGACCCTCTCATTAATAAGTACTTTATGATATTTGCAACTGAAGATGAAGCTCAGATTGTACCATATTGAGTCCCTAAATTATGCATTTATGAAAAAAAATAATGATTCATCCTCACTCATATTTGTGAAGAGCCTTAAGTTGCTAAGTACTTTACATTTGGATTTCATTTGATCTGTACTACAGCCCATAGAGGTGAATGTTCACTTCCCTATTTTACAGAGGAAGAGACTGAAGTTCAAGGAGGTTAATACGTGTTCCCAGAGTCACAAAGTAAGTGCCAAAGGCAAGATTCAGATCCAGACTCCAAGCCTTATTCTGACACTGCAACTATGCAGCGATTTCATAGTGATTGCTAACCCACTACAGGAAGCCTTTGAGGGCTACTCAGAGAACAGTAGCTCCTTCATAAGCATTTCCAAGCATAGGTCAGGCCTGAGAGGAAACCTGAGTGCCGGCCCTGAGGGAGTAAACATGTTTTGAGGTGATAACCAAAGTGTTCATATTTGAACAGAGCTTAAGAGAGCTCCCCAAGTCAGGTCCTCAAAAAGTTGATTATTATTTTTCCACTTGGCACTTTGCATTTTTGGGCACAGCTTCTGCTAACGTTCAGTGCTAAGGTTATCTCAAGCTATTTGTTTTGTCAGAAAAAATAACTACTGAAGCCTTGCTGATTTTTCCAGGAACTCTTATTTGCTGTGGCCTCTCTGAGGAGCTGTCCCTCCAACGGGTGTGTTCCTTTGTCCCTTTGGTGGGCAATGGAAGTCTCATTGAAGGGGAGCGTGAAAAATGAAACCAGTAAAAGTCAAATAACCTGAGGACCTATTATTAATCATTCACTAATCTATTTCTTAAAGTTGAGATTTTTGCTGACTGGACTGACTTGATGAGAATTCATGTGCTTTCCATGAGACAAAGAAGCTTTCTCCTCTTTAAAACACTAGCATCCTGGCCATTTCTCAAACACAACACTCCATCTTTCAGCTCAGGGCACTTTCACTGGCTATATCCCTCCCCCTACCTAAAATGCTCTCCTTTCTAAAGCCTCCTGGCTTCTTAAATCCCCCTTTCTTAAAGAAGTCTTTCCCAATGTATCTTAATGCTAGTAGCTTCTCTGAGATTATCCCTAATTTACCCTGTGTAGAGCTCATTTGTTTTCATTTTTTTTTCCCCCAGTGAATTGCTAGCACTTTGAGGCCAGGAGCTATTATTATCTTTCTTATATCTTGGCACAAAGTAGGTGTTTCACAGAAAAACTCATTGAATTGACTTAACTTTTATGCCTCAGCATATCTCCTCCCATATTCTATTTGTTCCTTTGACTGTGTGCTACCTTCCTAGTGAAGAAAATCTTAGCAATATCAACTAAGCACTTACTAAGTGTCTTCTATGTTCCAGTATTTGGGCTAGTCCTAAGAATATAAATTTGAAACAATCTTTAATCTCAAGAATCTTACATTCTAGCAAGTGAGATAATGTGTACATAGAGAGAGATATTCAGAATCATCTTAAAGACAATCAATAGAAATAAAAACAAAATAAGTAAATATAATCAATAAAAATAAAAGCAAAATAATTAAATGCAAGATAGTTTGGAAGGAGGTAATCTAGTTGGGAGAAAAGGTGGGGGAGGAACAGAAATGAGAAAAGATTTCATATAGAAGGTGATCCCTAAACTTATTTTTAGGGGAGACAATCTATAAGAAAGAGAGAAGAAGGGATGCTGGTTTCTCAGACATTGGAAATAGCCAGCATCAAGGAATGGAAACAAAACATGGAGTGTTGTGGGTGAGGAACAGGAAACAAGTCCATTTGGCTAGTTCATAGAGTATTGAGGAAGGGGCAAGTAATGTTTGATGAGTCTAGAAAGCTAGCTTGGAGCCATGTTGTGAAGGGTGTAAAAGCTAAATGGGAGTTATATTTTTTTATCCTTTCCAGACATACTTTAGCACAGCATTGCAACAGGATGAAGGGTGGTCAATTTTAAAGAGCATAATATAAGATGTCAACACAGCTGACTCACCTCTTTCATGAAGCTTTCCCAGACTACCTCCCTTGGCTCCAGTCTAAGCCCCCTGACTCCATTCAGTTCAATCACTCACCAACTCCATTAGCACTCGTAATATGTATATATATTTTTTATGTCACAGAATCTTAGAGGTAGAAAGAATCTCAATAATCATCTGTGTCAACCTCCTACCCAATGGAGATCCTCTATGCCATATCCCTGACAGCAGTTCATTCAGCTTCTGCTTTAATATTTCCAATGATGAGAAACTTACTACCAAACAAATCTTTTCACTTCTCTCTAAGACAGGTCTAGTTGTCGGAAAGAATTTCTGTCCCAGCTTAAATAAGATTGCTTCTATTTCTTTTTAAATTGATTAGTGGAGTTATATGTAACATGTCATCTTTCCTTTCTATGTGACATTTCAATTATTTGAAGGAAAATAACATATTTCCTTTTACTCTTCTTATTTCTAGGACACACAACTGCAGTTTCTTTAGCTATGTCTTTCATGTCATGATTTTTAGTCAACAAAGCAATTTGTGAATATATCTTTTTAGAATATGGGACTCAGAACTGAATGGTCCAAATATGGTGTAACCATATTTGACCTTGATATGATTTAATTGCCTGTGATATGTTTTAATACCTTGATGTTCATACATATTAGAATGATTATTCGATTCTTCATTAGAATAAAAGGTAATGTGGCATAGTGGGTAGGGAGTAGAGAGCCAGTTTGGGCACCAGATGAGTTCAATTTTTATCTCTGCCATATTGGATGTGTCCTTGAATAAGTCAAAATCACTCAGTACTCTAAATCAGTGTTGTCAAATTCAAATAGAAATGAGGTTAATTAAACCATGCATAAGTATCAATCCCTATGGGCTGCATATTGACTTGCTGTTCAGTCCTTTTAATTATGTTTGACTACTTTTGACTCCATTTGGGAATTTGTTTTTATCAAAGATACAAGATACAAGATATCAAAGATCCTGCCATTTCCTTCTTCAGCTCATTTCATAAATTTGGAAACTGAGGCACACAGGGTCAAATGACTTATCCAGGGTCATACATCTAGTAAGCATCTGAGGTTGGATTTGAACTCAAGAAGATGAGTCTTCCTGACTTTAGGCACTCTATCCACTGTGACTTAGAAAAAAAACATATTAATGTTGCTTACATTTAGTGTATTTTTATTTATTTCATTAAATATTTCTCAATTAAATTTTAATCTGGCTCAGGCCAGATTGATCTGTGTTATGGGTCATGGTCTGAGAATCACACCAAGTGACACCATTACCTCCATTCAGGTATCTCTCTAGGACTGCAAATTGTAGGCATTAATAGAAAAAGGTTTTTTTTTTTTTTTTTTTTTTTTTTTTTTTTTTTTTTTTTTATTGGCAAGTCCCTAATCAATGAATCAGGTATGATCTCATTAAAATTTCAGAATTTCAGATTTGAGAACTACAAGGTCATTCAATGGAATCCTTCTCTTTGCAGATGAAGAAATTAAAGCCTAGAGAGACATTAAAGTGATTTGCCCTCATAGCCAGTTAGTGGGAGGACTTGTACCAGAAGCATGGTTTCCTTATTTCTAGATTAATGCTTTTCTACTGCATCATCAGACTGGAAATTAATCAAAAGCAGGAAGTGTGTTTTCTCCCTTCTTTGCCCATCTTAAAAGAGCCAAGAACTTCTTTGCAAAGAGAATATTGACTGGCTGATCCTGGATTTTTTCTGAGTAGACAACCAAAATTTTAAATTGGAGGGAGATTTCTATTCTATGAACTAATTTTTTTTTAATTTTCTAAAGTGGAGAGAAAATTATCAAGAGCTTCATATAAGAAACTAGCTTCCCAGGGATAGATAGAAAACTTTGACCATTCAGGCTCCTTTGTTGTTAAGAATGAGGGGAGGAGGGAGAAATGTTTCCAAATATAGAATCACTCACAATATCTCTATAAAAATGACTGGACTGCCAACTGCGTGTTTGCACATGGTAAGTTGTTTCATTTGGGTCCATTCAAAGAAAATGCTTCATTGTGAAATGCAATCTTTCCCCTCTGAGAGGCTACAGTGGCGTTTGGGGGGACAACAGTAACAGGCTAAGGACCTGGTGACTGTACCTCCCTGTAAGGGTTAGAACTTATGGAAAAAAAAACAATCTTCCCTCACACTGCATGTCCCTGCTTGCCAGTCTAGCCCTTGGAGTTCTTTCTTGTCCAGCACTGCCAAAGGCATTTGGTCAAGGGTTTGATCTAGGGCCAAGGCAAATAGCACCAGACAGGCATGCAGAGTCAGCGCTTGGCTCCTACAAATAAGGCACCTTTCTGAAAAACTTCCCCCCCAACACACACACACACACACACACACACACACACACACACACTCCCCAAGGAGCCTGATTGCTTCTGTTTGATCTCTGACATAGGCCAGGGCCTATGAATAAGGCTAGACTAATTTCCATCCATATAACATAAGGACTTTAGTTGGACTTGAGGAAGAATGTCTTGATTGAATTTATGGAGTCTATAAAAGAACTTCAAAGGATTTGAGGATCTTTCCTTTTTATGAAGATAGGAAAGATTCTCCTATCTGGAATAGTTATGATGTGGTGGGAGAGACTGTCACCCATGTCAATAATGTTTTCTCCCTTTACTTTATTTCCTTCAAGATTCGGCTCAAATTTTACCTTCTGAAGGAAGCTTTTCTTGATCTCCTATAGAGTCCCATTTACATATATTTTGTATGTACAATTTATATGTTGTCTCCTCCTTTAGAATGTGCTCTCCTTGAGGGTAAGGTCTCTTTCTCTCTCTCTCTCTCTCTCTCTCTCTCTCTCTCTCTCTCTCTCTCTCTCTCTC
>JAJPUD010001616.1:301562-386449 GCA_023553655.1 Myrmecobius fasciatus | reverse complement strand
TGTGTGTGTGTGTGTGTGTGTGTGTGTGTGTGTGTGTGTGTGTGTGTTTCTTTCTTTGTTTTGCTAGTATTTAGCAAAGTTCCAGATACATAATAGGCTCTTAATAAATGCTTGTCTACTGACTGATTGGTCTTTCCCACTTCGAAGATATACAAGAGTTAAAAAAATATCCATGTATTTTCATTTTTAGTTCTAATGAGTTCCAAACACATGACTCCACTAATTTATGTTTCATCCCTTTGAGATAAGAGATGTCTGGCTGGGTCTTATTATACCTTCCTTCACAGTTAGGAAATTCAAATAGAAAGGTCACAGGTAGGGGAAGGGAAAGGAAGGAAGGCAGGCTTATCACTGATTCTGGTTAATTATGAGAGTGATTATATAAACCAGTCACTTCATCAATCAACAACAGTTCTGAAGTACTAAAGGCAGTAGCAATAACAAATAACAACAAAAACATAGCCCGATGGAAAAGATATTAAGTAAAGAATTGGAAAATCTAGTTCTGGACATGACTCTGCACTCACTGTCTGTATGATCTTAGATAAGCTATTTTACCTCTTTATGTCACACAAATCAGTGATAAAGTTAATCACTAGGCCCAATTCCTTGACTCCTGGCCCTAATAAACACCATAAGGCCCCCACCATGAGTGATCATGGGACTCCTGCTGAAGATAGGAAAGAGGAAACAACATGGGCACATACCTTCAAGAATATATATAATATATGAAAACTTAAATATAAGCTCATTTTAGGGGGATCTAGAGGCAGCTGGAGTTCAGGAAAGGCCTTCATGCAGGAGGCAATATTTGAACTGAACTTTGAAGGAAATTAAGGATGCCAAAGAGAGTGGAGGTAAAGAGGGGATGTATTAAAAGCATTTGGGGGATCACTTGTGGAAAAACATGAAGATAAAGGTTGGAATGCCATGCATGACAAAAAACAAGGTCAATTTGCCTGGATCAATAGTATATGAATAGGAGTAATGTATAAGACAGGAAAGGGGATTGGAAGCTAGGTGGTGAATGAAGGGATTTTAAATTCTCCAAAAAGGAGTTTGCATTATCTAGAGGTAATAAGAGATCATTAGAATTTATCTAGCTGGCAGTGACATGGTTAGACTATATACTTAAGAAAAATCACTTTTGACAGCTGATAGCCATCCAGGTGAGAGGTGCTGAAGGTTTGAACTAAGGTGGTGGCTGTGTAAATACTGAGAAGGGATCGGATAGGAGAGATGTAAAGGGAGAAGTGAGATTTGGTCATCAATGGAACATGAGAAAAGGAGTGTAAAGAGCTGAAATCAACTTTAAAGTTGGGACCCTGCATGACTGGAGGGATGCCAGTGTCTTTGCCAGAGATAGAGGAGACAGGTGGGTCTGGGGAAAAGGTAACAAGGTCTGTGTAGGATTCACCTATGAGCTGTAAGTACATAAGGAACATCCATTTTGAATGTCCAAAATGCATTTGGTGGTGAGAGATTGGAACTCAAGAGAGAGACAGGAGCAAGATATGTCAGTGTTGACTATAATGATCACTTCATACCCAATCAGGTCTGCCCAATGTAGAACCTTCAGAGGAAATCTGGCTTATAGAGGCTTAAGTGATGTCTGAAGCACTTTTACTTGAATCTATGTTGTCAAATCATTTTTATCCTATGAGAAAATAAGCCAGAAAATTTCTGGCCCTTAGGAGAAATGAATCTGTTATGAACTATATAGGCTGAAGAAGGATGTAACCATAGCCTATATAGGAATCCAAGTTTATATTTGAGGGGGAAGAAAAGGAAGGGGAAGAGATATTCTGTCCCTATAAAAAATGCATGGATTGAAAGAAATTGAGCCTCTTACTTCAGCATGGGCCAAAGTCTCTGCAGCCTAGAGGAAATTAGTCTGCGGGAATGTTAAAAAATAGAAAAGGAAGAACAGAAAATTTCTCTAATACCATGATGCTGAGTGAAAAGATTATAAAATGCTTCTCCTGGGGGTCTTGGTTTTAAGAAAAGTGAGCTTAGGAGGAGATATATTTTGAGGGGTGTTTTGCAAGTCTCTTGCAAGGGTGAGAGAGACTGGAAAAACTCCAAAGGCATTTTCCTCTCCTATAGGTAGGATCGGAGTAACCTTGATGCTGTCCTTAGGGAGGTAGGACAAGCTTTTTATTTGTTTTCCTCATCTCTTTTTCTTTTGTGCTGAAAACAGCTAAGGTTGAGGGGAGAGCAAGAATAGGTCTGTTTGGCTGCTTTCCTGTGTTTTCCCTGCACAACAGTGTGAGAGCATGGAAGGGGAGGCTGAGGATCACCACTTGGCCGGTGGTCAACATTGCTCAACTCTGGAACTACAGGAAATGCTGTGTGGTGCCAATCAGTCAACAACATTCATACAGAGGCGCTGAGAGCAGGCGCCAATAAAGCATGACCTTGGGCAGAATGGTTAGCCTCTATGGGCCTCAGGTTTCCTCATCTGTCAATTTGGATTAATGATCATAGTGTCTAGAGCCTGGAAGGGAATTTAGAGATCATTTAATGCAAATCTATACTTTAAATGTAAAAGACTCCCAGTATCATCTATATAGAAACAGGACTGAAACTGGAACTCAGGCTTGATGACTTTAAAATTGACTCAAATTTCATTTTGCCAAAAGTGAAATAACTTTTCCAAGATCACCTAGATAGAAATAGGTCTGAGATGTTAACCCAGGTTTAATGATTCTAAAAATCCCCTGATTCTCACACTACCCTATTTTCTTACCTATTTAACTCTTAAAGGTATTTTAAAGATAATTTAAAAGATCTGAAACATCTTTACAAAACCAAAACTATGATAAGTTGAATTTTTATTAAATAAATCAATAAACATTTATTAATAGACTAAGCACTGGGTATACAAGGACAAAAGTGAAGCAGTCCTTCCCCTCAAACTTGTTCACATGTAAGGATAGGAACTGGATCTGTGATTTTACTGGTATAGGTAAGTTTCTAGTGCAGAGCATTTGAACTGAGCCTATGTATTCTATGAGATAAGGGTCAAGAGAGAGTACATGTCAGGTTCAAAGGAGGACATGTGCAAAGGTCAAGGTGGAATGTTTTAAAAGGTCATTAAGAAGGACAATTTCACTGGACTATTGTTTTTTGTTTTGTTTTTACATATTTCCATATTAATCATGTTGTGAAAGAAAAACAGAACAAAAAGGGAAAAAAGCATTTTAAAAAAAAGAACAAAGTGAAAACAGTATGTTTTAATCTTTATTCAGAGTCAATCAGTTCTTTCCTTAGATGTGGATAACATTTTCCATCACGAGTCTTTTGGAATTGTTTTGGAGCATTGTATTAATTTATCATGTACAATGTCATTGGTTGTTGAGTTGAATTGAGTATATGACAGGGAACAAAGTATAATAAGCCTGGAAAGATGGGTTGGGGCTAGGTAGGGAAGGGCTTTGTTATTATAATAGAGAGTCCTTGTACTTTGTTGTGGGTGGGAATGATGTGAAATTTTGGAGCTAGAGAGAACCATGGAAGTCATCCAAGTAAACTCATTTTAAAGATGAGGACATTTGTGTAAACCCTTTGCTCCATCAGTGTCTCTACTGGGGCTGTATCACAAAGAAATTGTAAAAAAGGGGAAAAGGACCTATATGTGCAAAAATGTTTGTAGCAGCCCTTCTTGTAGTGGCAAGGAATTAGAAAATGAATGGATGCCCATCAGCTGGGGAATGGCTGAATAAGTCATGGTATATGAATGTAATGGAATATTTTTGTCTTATAAGAAATGATTAGCAGGATGATTTCAGAAAGGCCTGGAGATATTTACATGAACTGATAATTAGTGAAGTAAGTAGAACCAAGAGAACATTGTCCATAGCAACAAGAAGATTATGTGATGATCAACTGTGATGGACTTGGCTCTTTGCAACAATGAAGTGATTAAGGCCAATTTCAAAAGGGTTCGAAAGTGGATCACAACATAGTATTTTCACCTTTGCTGTTGTTTGCTTGCTTGATTTTGTTTTCATTTTTTCCTTTTTGACCTGATTTTTTTTTTGTGCAGCATGATTAATGTGGAAATATGTTTAGAAGAATTGATTTAACCTATATTGGATTACTTGTTGTTTAGGAAAGGGAGTAGGTAGAGAGGGAGGGAGAAGAATTTGGAATACAAGGTCTTGCCAGGGTGAATGTTGAAAACTGTCTTTGCAGGTATTTTGAAAAATATAAAGTTATTGGTATTTAAAAAAAAAAGATGAGGGAATTGTAGTCAACACAGAGGGATAGATGCAATGAATTAGCTAGGGAGCTGAGATCAGAGTCTGGATGACTGGACCATCTGCTAGTGTATCTCCCTAAAATTAGCTGATGTTTATTTTACATATATATTATATGTACTGGAATGCATGCTTTTTGTCTTTTAAATTTCTTTCTACCTTTCTCCCCATAGCTAGCACATGATTATTCAGCTGTTTTTTCAGTCATATTCAACTCTTACTGAGCCCATTTGGGGTTCTCTTGGCAAAGATATTGGAGTAGTTTGCCATTTTCTTCTCTAGCTCATTTTATGGATGAGGTAACTGAGTTAAACATGGTTTTAGTTACTTACTTAAGGTCACACAGCTACTAAGTATCTGAGGCTGGATTTGAATTCATATCCTCCTAAATTCACTTTATTTCTCTATCCCATAAACTACCTAGCTACGCCTAGCACATGGAAGATGCTTAATAAATATTTTTTCATTGACTTATCATATTTGATCCTTGAAACAACTCTGGAAGGGATATACTATTATCCTCTCCATTTGACAGAACTCTTTCCACATAAATGCCTTTAATCCATTAATCCTAGTTGATTAATCTTAAGGATGATAAGGACACATGGAGTTAAGTGACAGATGCATAATTTTAGCCAAGGTATTCATGACTAAGACCAACACTCTGTCATAACACACCTATTAAACATATTAAATTTTAAATATTATTAATATTTTTTAAAACTGTAGGGGTACAGAGATGGGACATGATAATGATAGAATTTCTGTAATAAGTAATGCCAGTGTTATTTGTCCTTGGAATAACTCATGGAAAAGTATGCTTTAGGGTAGGATTATGATAATGGACCGGTTATCATAAAGGTAAAATATCCTTTTTGCCAGCCCCATGTTTCCTAAATTCTCTAGATTAGAAAATGGAAAGACTGTAATTATAGAGAAGGTCAGGCTAGACCAGTAACTCATATGTAAGGAATGGTAGGACCAGGTATGCACTAAGTTAATTAAAAAAAAGTAGTCACTACAAAGCCTTGAGTATCTTAGGGTTCAGACGGCAAAGTATTCCAATTCCTGTAAATCACAGCAAATATAAGAATAATGGGATTCTGAGGAGCAGCCATGTACCACATTGAATATTACTATACCATCAGATGGTCAGAATACTGTGACCCCATGATCTCAAAGGAATTCTAACACCTGTAATGTGTATGAGATGAAATGAATATTTCTAACACCTTCCCTCTGTTAATTATTCCTATTTATTCTGTATGTAGCTTTGTTTGCATTTGTTTGCACGTTGCCTCCTCCAGTAGAATATAAGCACTTTTGCCTCTTTTTGTATCCCTAACACAGTTCTTGATATACAGTAGGCATTTAGTAAATATTGATTGATTAATTGAGAGATTATTATCTCAATAATTCTTTGGGGTAGGCGCCATTATTATCCCCATTCTTTTACATTTGGGGAAACTGAGGCAGACAGAGGTTGAAGTTCCTTGTCTAGGGACACAAGGTTGATGCTGAATTTGAATTCGGGTCTTCCTCACTCTAGACACAATTCTCTTAACTACCACATCACCTGGCTGCCTTAGAACTAGGGTTAGAGATCCCCAAAAGAAGATACAGTTACTGTTGGCTTTACAACACAGTATCATCATTCAACAAACTCTTTAGTGTATGATTTGCATTAAGACCTCCATTAACTTCTCTTCTGCTTCATGCTATTTTCTTCAGGGACACAAATAAAATAATAAATAAACAAATAAACACACAAAGAGAGCCACCCAGGCAATCAGATCCTCCTGGACCTGTACTGCCCTTTCCCAAAGAGCTCAGCAAGACAGCAAACTTGGCAGCCAGTGGCTCAAGAAGGCTGGGTTAGCTCTGTTTTTACAGGTTGGCTCTAAGAAGCCTCAGAGATGGAATGAGTGATGTTTTTGCCAAAACTATTGGCGGCAGCTGCCCTTTCCTGCCTTACATTAAGTGTCCTCCTTTCCTGGTTGTGGTATATACCTATATTCAAGGCATAAAATCATTCATTTTAGCCAAGCGTGCTTTCCTTGTCACGATCCCCAAGTCCTCTGAAGCCAAATATGCACTCTGACTTTGTTTTGGCCCAGGTTTGCACTCTCATTTGTTAACCTTTTTTTATGGACTTTTATGTCTTTGTTTATTTTATACTTTTAGTGACTTTTTTTCGTGCCTTTAAAGGAAAGGCAGAAACCTCAGCTCATCATTACATTCCTTCACTGGCTGCGGGCCCCTATTTCCTCATTCTGAAGATGGACAATCCTTGGCTTTTAATTTGCTTGTGACAGGAGATAATTGTCACTTCAGCTATCACCCCCCAAAATAAGGCAGGGTGGTGCTTCCCAACCCAAAACAGAGCTATAGCCACGGGGGGAGCTTCCTGTCAGTGAGGGAGCAACTCTAGTCCCATCTTCCCCACCCTGTGCTGTTTCTGTTTTCCAAAACATGCAATTAGTGTTTTCTTGAAGGGTTCAAGATAGAGAGGTTAGAAAACTCCAGGGAGACTCATTCCTAATTTTCTCTAGAATTTTTGTGATGGGATTCTATGAAATTATAGACTTGACTTGAGAATTGCTAAATGCTGAGCCTGATTTAATTCTCATGCAGCTGCCTTGTTATGTTTAATTCATCCCTTAATACCTTCTAGGGCTGCTCTATTTTCTGATTTAATACAAAGAAAATATAACTAGCATTTTAAAAAGGGTTTTACCACTTACAAATAACATTTTATAAATGTTATTTCACTTTATCTTCATAAAAATTCTGGGGTTGCCACTATCTCCATATTACAGATGAGGAAACTGAGGCAAGTTAAGTGATTTTTCCAGGGTCACACAATTTAGTGGATGGCTGAGTCTGGATTTGAATTCATTAATGATAAGGTGGTTAAAGTCAAGCAGAATATAGTCAGAAAGACATTGAGCTGTCACTCAGGAGGCTGGATCCTAGACTTTGAGCAATTACCCCTAAGTTCTCTAATCTTCAGTTTCCTTATCTGTAATGTGAGGGAATTGGTCTAGAATGAAGATTGACAAATTATGGCCTCTGGTCCAAATCTAGCCTACTGCCCGTTTTTTTGTATAATCTATAAACAAAGATTTTTTTTTACATTTTTAAATAGTTTTACTCTATTTTAAAATGTAAAAAAAATCTTACCTCTGGTCATACAAAAGCAGATGGGCTGAATCTGGCCTTCAAGTGTATTTTGCTGACCCCTGAGTTTAAAAATCTCTGAGATTTTGTTCAGCATTATGTCCCTATAAACAATGATTTTCTTTTCATGGAACCCTAAAATTGTAAGGGACCTTAAGAACCCTAGAATCCAAATAATCTGGAACCACTCAGGGACTCACCAGAAATTCTGGCGGCAACTCCTACATAAACCTTCACATCATGAAGACTTCTGGAAGCTAAGATCTCATGCTCAGATACAGTTTTAAAAATTATGACATCTCCCAGGGACCATACATTTTCAACTCTGGATCAGCAATAGGAAAATGTAAAGGCAGGAACCAGGAAGGAGGGGAGCCTAACCTAGCATGGAGAAATAAATTTGTTGATGATCATCATTGTAGACCAAGAATTCTTAATGTAGGGTTCAGTCTATGAATAGATTTCAGGGGATCTATGAACCTGAATGTGGTAAAAATGCATCTTTATAAATCGCTAACCAAAATTGAGTATTTCCATCAATTACATGATTTTGAGGACAGGTGCATAAAGCTCACCAGACTGCCAAAGGAGGTCATGAAACAAAAAACTAAAAACCCCTGACATAGAGAAAGAAGGAGGGAGAAAATTGGAGCTGGAGTAAGAAGGCTTGAATTTAAATCACTTCCTAGTCATATGAATTCAAGCAAATCATTTTTCCTCTGGGCCCTAATTTTTTTCATTTAAAAAATTTTATTTATGTATTTATATACACACATATGGTAAATAGCTACATTCTCTCATTCTCTCTGTCTCTGTCTCTCTCTGTATATATGTATATATATACATGCATATGTGTGTGTCTAATTCATAAATAAATATTCCTCTAATTTAGTTAAAAGGGGAAATGAAGCAAGATGGTTTTAGCAAAACTCTATTTGACTTAAATTATCAATTTTTAGCCATAGTTTCATGTGAACAAGAAAAATACACTCAATATGATGACCATTTACCTATTTGTATATTTTTAGTGTGATTTTTTTAAGTAGAGGATGAGAAGTGATCATCATGGAAAGATTGAATTCCACCATGGCTATTGTTAATTGTGTGAGTGAAATTTTTATCTCTAAAAGAGAGAACAGATGCCTCACCCCATAAGACACATTTGGAAGCACAATATGCCTGAGTTTGATAGGGATGTTTAGTGAAGAAAGGTACCCAAAGAAGACTTGAGTCATCTCCTGAAGATATAAATGGTTTAGTAGTGAATGTGTGGTTAGGAAAAGGAAGTGATGGCCCATAAGCAGTGTTTTTTGAACTCTAAATATGATGACCCAGACATCATTTGGAGTGGCTCATGGCTACAGAAAACCTCAAAGTCATCTTTAAAACCTTCTTCTCCCTTTTCCTACCTCCTCCCCTGCCCCTTCTCCCCTTACAATCAGTTGCCAAGAATTGCCATGGTAGCTTCGAAAATAAATGCAGCAAAGCAATAACTCACATTTCATGATTGCTAGAAATCCTTTCTTCCCCTTGGTTGGGGTATTCATGAAATTCCATTTAGGTATGGTATAATTTTCTGAGTTCCTTATAGAACCCTTAATCTGCCTTTTCCTCATCATATCCATTCTATCTTTTCCTCCTAGATATAGTTTCCATCTAACTGCTTCTGGGTACACTGATGAAACATGCAAATCCTTGTACTCTCCAAAATTCATAAGATCCTCCTACTGTCAAGAGTGAGGGACCTAATGTTAAAGACAAGTTTTAACTGTGTACATTCTCTTCTTTGTACGTATAGAATCAAAAATAATAAAATCAGATATGTTAAAACTAGCAGCTCCTTAGAGATATATCTAGCCCTTAACAAACTTACAGATTTTCCCCTAAAGAAAGGTATCCCCTGAGGAAACAAAAAGCCAGGGAGGTTGAGGACCTGGCTTAAACTCTCAGAGGCAGAATTTGAATCCAGACCTCTGACTCCAAGCCAGTTCTCACTCCATTGCACTGATTTGACTTCTTCACTCTAATTATAGCCCTTCTTTTCTTCTAGCTCTAGTTCTTCCCTTTCCACTCATGTCCTCCTTGAGGAGAAGCTCAAGGAAGAGGACATGAGTGGAAAGGGAAAGGCTACCTACTTCCCCTAAAGAAAGCAAAGAGGAGAAGGAGGCTTGGAGTATAATTTACCTACCTACCTACCTACCTACCTACCTACCTACCTACCTACCTACCTACCTACCTACCTATCTACCTATCTACCTACCTACCTACCTACCTACCTACCTACCTACCTACCTACCTACCTACCTACCTAATTCTTCTCCTCTCAAGGTCTTTTTCTTACTCCTTTTCTCACACAATCTTCTCCCATTGAAGAAATAGAAAAAAATAGATACCTTGGGTTTCAAGGTTTTCAGCTTTATATTTAATTGCTGACCTTCTTCACAATTCCCCAAATCTTCTAAACCTTTACAATTTTTCTTTTTCCTCCTCCTCTTCCTCTCTTCTTTCTTCTCCTCCTCACTTCTGCCTCCTTCTCCTTTTCCTCTTCCTTTTCCCTCTCCCTCCTCCTTTTCTCCATCCTCCTCCTCTTCCTCCTCCTCCTTTTCTTCTTCTTCCTTCTTCCTTCTCCTCCTTCTTTCCCTCCCTTCCTCTTTCCTTTATTCCCCTTCCTCTCTTTTTTCCTCTCCTTTTTCTCCCTCCTCTTCCCTCTCTTCCTTTTCCCTTTCCTTCTCTCCTCCTCCTCTCAAGCTCTTTTTCTTGCTCCTTTTCTTATACAATCTTCTCCCACTGAAGAAATAGAATAGAAATCACAGATCAACAAGATCACAGATCCGAGTATCAAAGTATCATTTCATTTTGGCTTCCTGCCTCTAACTGGCTCAGTTATTGAAGAAGGCTCTTTTATTTTCAGTGGCCAGAATGGTTCAAACTAAAATGAGAACCAGATTTCAGACAATCACCCAGGGAGCTCAGGGAAAATGTGGGTTTGGACGCCTGAATTTTGAGTGTAATTACCCTCCACTTGGGCCACAGAGTCCTGTCCTTGGCGGCTCTAAGCTCTGAGCAGAATCCCAGTGAGCTGAAATCTGTGAGTTCCTCAAAGCAGGAGAAAGTTCTATCAGTCATGGAAGTAAGGGTTCTAATTTGTACTGATTTGCAGCTGCAAGTTAAGGGATCATGTTTAAGATTAGAATAATTTGATCCTGATGGTACCTCTAACAATTGACTCTACCCCTGCTCTTGAGTGTATTTCTATCCATTTGTTTCCAGGTTGGTGTAGTGACCTTCCTCAAGTTAGTGAATTTTCTTTGAATAAGCAGTTGCCCAGAATAGCAAGGCATTTATTACCTTTATTAAGCCTATGATCATGAGAAGAGAGTTGCCAGTTTGCCCAGACTAGATCAACCGGGGCTCATGAATTTGTCTTCCAACATCAATATCCATTTCCCCAGAGATCAAAGTCCAACCCCTTATCTACATCAGCCTCTGTGACATATGGTGACTGATTTTCATTCTCCTCCCCTAGTATCCTACTGGGCTTTGCATGATTTATCACTTTAAGATTATAAACAGATCTGGGCTTTTTATTTCAGCAAATCTGATGCCAAACTATTGAGCTTAGGTTGATTTAAAGTCTACATTTTGCCCTGGATCTGCCTGGAAATATTACATTGATAGAAAGGAGGCATCCCTGTGGTCTGTGAAATGGAAAGCTGTGATGCTTATGAAATAAAACTGCCTTTTTTAAAGGCTCGTTTCTTTTGAATTTGCTTCAACATTTTTCTTTCAGCCAGAGTTTTCAAATTTCTTGTTAAGTTACTTTACTTCCCCAGTGCCTTGAAATCAAAGGCAAAAATCACATGGTAAAGAATGGTGATAGGCCAGGACTGGGATGGGGGTAGAGTTGGGGAAGAGACAGTAAGAGTGAAGTTTCTGAGCTGAGTTAGAGTAGTTTGGGAAAACTACCATTGAAGTCCTTGAAAAAATCACAGTCCTTTATCCACAACTGGCAAACCTTTAAAAAACAAAACAAAACAAAACAAAAAACTTTAGAGATAGGGCATGCTATAGTAATTAGGAGATCTACTTGACAAGTTTCCCTATCTTAAATAATCATCCTGGCTAACCAATCTACTTTTTTACTTCATCTTTGCTCCTCACACCCTTCTTCACATTCTGAACATAAGGACCGCTAGTAAATATCAATAATCCCTTTTTTGTCAGGCTAAAATGGAGCTCAAGTGAGTTTCCATGACATCCTTGGTTTATTCTATTTATTAGAGTGAACATAACAGAGGGCTGATGAAGTCACATATGCCACAAATCCCATTTCAGAAGAGGGAATTGCTGGGTAATGTTAACATTGCTTCCTATTTTGGGATCAACCAGAAGACCAATGGTAAATCATAGGAAAATATGGTTCATATACTCTAGAGATCAGGCTCCCTATAATAAGTGTCCCTGTTGAATGCATGAAAGACAATAGCAATGGTGAAACTGGGCCTGCCTTATATCTTTGATCACACTATTCCCTAAATCTGTACTGCCTTCTTACCCATTTTCATTGGTTGAAATCCTTCCCATTCTCCAAGGTACAATTTCTATTTCCTCCATGGGGTTACCAGAATAGCTACTCTCCACACTCACTACAGTAAGGGAAAAATGATCTCTTCTCTCTCATATCTCTAATAGTTTGTTTATACCTTCCCTTTACAGTCATCATAATCTCTTTGGTCTTAAGTTTAACTTCCTGGTGATGCTTCTGATCACAACCTGAGTTATCATACATTTACATGAGGGTACTCTACCCACAGGAATAGAAATTTCTTGAAATAGACCTCTGTTAAACCAGATTTTGATAAAGCCCATTCAGATTTAAATGGAGTTACTGGACTTGAACCCAAATCAGCCTGTCTCTCATTGATTGAATATTAATGGGCTCCAACCAAGCCTCATTTGGTTGTACTATGGGTTTTGATGACTCTGAGTGAGTGTAAATATTGATTGTTTCTATTCTGGCCAGAAACCTTGAGGGTCTTTCCCTCTCAGATTGACTTTTTTTTTTCTAGTAGGAAAAAGAGGCCTTTTTTTTGGTCTCATTTCTTACCTAGTTTTAACCACTGAAAAGGTATTGCCTCGGTCAAATTGAGATCTGGAAAAGGCATTAGCTTAAAAAGGTCAAGGTTTCCTACTGTATCTGGAGTCATCTCCACTGGTCCTGATCTGGGTCCTGTTACTAGACAGATGGCTTTGAAGGAGAGTGAGATTGATGACTTTATAGAGTTCTGCCTCACTTAAATACAATTCATTTACAAGTCAAGCTATCACATTCTTGATGTCCTGGTCCTCTTCAAGAACCAAGGACAAACTACAAACCTTATTTTATTCAGTAAGATTGAGCAGAGACTGGTAATCTGGCAAACTAGTTTAGACTGAGTCAACCATTCCTCTTAGGCCCTCATTTTTTAAAAACCCATTTCTCTTCTGAATTTGCTATTTTTCATGGAGTTCCAATGGAATGGTTTTTGATGAGGTCCTGGGTAACTAGATAAGGCTGGCAGAGAAAGTCTGAAGTGTTGATAAAATTATGATACTCCCTAAGGCAAGCAGGGAAGGACACTGATGTGGATCAGTTCAGCCTTACAGTCCCACCCCTGTGGAAGTCTTGGGAAATCCCATCTTACTGTATTCAATCAGAAATCCAAGTTATGATGTCAAATCCCATCCCCACCCTCTGTTAAATTTCCTCTATAAATCTGCCCATGGCCTATGCCATCTGTGCTGAATCCCTTTTGGATTAGCCTACCAAGGGATTCTGCCACATAATGACTTTCCTCTCACTCCTTCTTTGATGCCTCATGTTGTCTTTCCCCTTCCTTTGGAGTTAGTCTGCTAACCTCCTTTTTGGATTTAATCTGCCAGCTAATGGCATACTTCCACCACGTGGTGTATTCCCATTCTCCTGATTGTTTCACCAGGGAACTTGTCTTTTCCCTTGCTAATTGCTAACTCCTTTCTTAGCTAACTGTATGCTCTCCCAAATCTATTTCATATTTTTCACTCTTGGTGTCTCCTCATAAATAAAGGTACCTTTTGGCAAAAAGAATGTCATTGTGGATTCTTCACATGTGCCTTGTGCCTTGAGCCTCATATTCAAATAGGAATTGCTGCTCCAACCTCATCCATTTTGACATGAACAAATATATCCCTAGGTTGATGAACAGATATGCTTATATATAATATGCACTAAAATACTCTCAGAAAATAATAGCAATATTAATATCTAGCACTTGTATAGTGTTTTAAGGATTACAAAGCCCTTTACAAATATTATCTTATTTTAGCTTCACAACAACCAGGGGAGTTAAAAGCTATTATAATCCTCATTTCAAAAATTAGAAAACTGAGACAATTAGAGGTAAAGTGACTTGCCCAGGATCACACAGCTAGTAAATGTTTGAGTTGCTTAAGACTCACTTTCAAGAAAATTACTATTGGTATTGTGATGACTACAATTTTTTTTTTTTTTTGTAAACTCTTTTTTTATAAGTTTGTTGACAGTTTCATGAGCTACTGTGGTCAAAAATAATGATCATCTGGTGATCAACTTCCAGTAATGAGAAGTCTTGCAAAACTCTGTTTTGGAAAAAATAATAAAACTGTATTTCTTTTTGTAAGATTCCACAATTCAAAATTTTACCAGTTTAGACTGTCACTGTTGCCAGTAATAATCATTGTTATTGTTGTTGTTCAGTTATTTCAATTGTGTTTGCCTCCTCACGACTCCATTTGGAATTCTTGGTAGAAATACTGGAGTGGTTTGTATTTTCTTCTCCGTTTTATTTTATAGATGAGGCAAACAGGGTTGAGTGACGCGCAGGAGTCACACAATTAGTAAGTGTCTGTATTCAGATTTGAACTTGGGTCTTTCTGCCTCAAGGCTTGGCATTCACATACCAAAAGTATTAGAATAGGATTCAGTTATTGTACAAGATAGATTGAAGGGGAAAGGGAAGAAGGAAAAAGGAAGGGAGCATTAAAGGAAAAAAATCCAACTTTTGGGCCATGTTACATTTGTGGACGAGATAATTTTTAGGATTATACCAAAGTAGATGAATGTGCCATCATTTTCTCCATGGATCTGGAAAAAGGAGTGAGGAGACCAAGTTACATTTTGTTGCAAAACTATCTAGTTAGTCACTGTCACCTTGCTACTCAAAGCATGTTGGGTGATAAGGGAGCTCAAAGTAGCCATCAGTTAATAGAATTTTTTATTTTCTTTTGAGTCACTAATAACCTGGACCTAGAGACAACTGAAATTGCTTTATCTTTGGTACACAATTTCTGTTTTAAAGAAGTCATGGGAAGTCAGGAGAATTAGAAAAAAGTCTAGTCTTCTATTTGTGAACCCCAAAGTCCAATCAGAAAGTTTCTTTATCTAAAGTCTGTGAATTTTAAAAAATATTTTGATAATTGGATTTCAACATTGGTTCCATTCATAATCCTAAATATTATATACTTTCAAAAATATCATTCTAAGAAAGGCTCCTTTGGTTTCCCCAGATTTCCAGAGGGGTCAATGATGCAAAAAAAGTTAAGAGCCCCCAGACTTGAAAAAAGGAAGACTTTTAACCTATAGAACAAACCCGTTAAGGAACATTTATGAGAAAATAGGGGAAAATATAACCCAGTGAGAAAGTACAGAGGCAAATATAGATTGTAATTTTTTTTCTTTATATGGTTTGTTAGCTCAGTTAGCATGAACCCTGGTTAGTGATCAGATATCTATTTCTTTATGTCTCATATTTGAATTGTCCCCTTCTTTAAAGAGCTTATATCCCCTTATAAACATAGAAATCAAAAGAGACCAATGGAATATCAAAAGTGTATTAGTTGGGAGACCAGTGCTCCAGATAATTACCAGTGATTTGTTCCTGTGCAGTTCTTTAGACTCTTTGAAATTCAATTTTTCATCTGTGGAATGGGGATAATAATCTTCCTACCATTTACTATGTAGGGTTGTTGTTTCATGGAGTTGTTATGGGGAATAAACCTCATATAAGTTATAACTATATCAAGATCTCTTCTGCCACATTTCTGGGAAGTTGACTACACCAAGGTGGTGTCTTTAGGGGATCCAGTACAATTTCTTTAAATTTAAGAGAAGGAAGACATGAGTACCACCCATTGTGGCAGCCCATCATTAAATAGGTGAGTAAGGCTAGCTCTATATCTATGCACAAATCCTTAAAACCAAAAGTCATATCAAGCAGGGAAAGCAGTGCTTGGTCTTGGGAGACAATATCCAAGGGACAGGGGTAGTGGGGTAGGGCACACTTCTTCCCTCTCCCACTGTTGAAATTATTTCTTCTTGCAAGAACTGTGGTCTTTGCACTTCACCTTGTGGTCCTCAGAGGCACCATTCTTTTGGGGCTCTCTGGAAAAGGATTGCCCCCAACCAACACAACAGCCCCTTTGGTGGGATTATTTTCAGTGCTACCTACCTTTTTTTTACCTCTCTGCTGACTGTGCAACATATCTCTTACCCAGAACTGAATTTGCCCTAGTTGAAGTTTTAGATAGTCACAGTTTTGTCAAATGCCATTAATTAATTGAGAGCGGATATCCAATTTTTGTAGACTCTTTGTTATTGGTCCAAATATTTTATCTTGACTTAGGTTGTGTGGCTTACTTTGTATTAGACCTGGTAAATGCATAATAAATGTTTGTGAACTTGACTTGAAATTTTGAACATTGGTTGTCAACTCTGACATTTTTCTCTATTCTCCTGTCCCTGTCCTTTCCCCATCCCATCCAATTGTTGCCTTGGATCCACTTCCTTTCATTACACGGACACATCCCTTTTCTTCTGGCTCTTTCAGACTTTTTGCTGATGTCTTAAATACAGATAAATACTTCTGCCCTTCCCAGGGTGTCACATACTGAGAGACTTGAATTGGAAGACTCTGGGCTACCCTCATCCTGAAGTTATACCCCAATAGGACTAAACTGAGTGGCAAAGCTATATCATATTGACATGCCTCTATTAGTCTGAAACCAGTTGGAGAAGAGATGATCAAAGTTGAGAAAAAAGTTGAGAAGTCAAAAGTTAAGCCCCCCCCAAAAGCCCACCCCTAGAAAAAAGATCCTGATTCTATAGACATAGTGAAATGAGGACAAAGGATGCATGCATCCACATGCATATCCCTCCCTTCCATAGAACCCCAATGACACACGTTTCTTATCCTTGCAGGCTGGCCAGCCTCCCAAGCAGGGTGCTTCCCAGGGAGCATTCCAACCATTCTTCAGGGATAGCCTAAGTTACCCATGAGCATTTTCTGGTCTCCTCGTTAACCACATCTAAGGTCCCTTCCAGTGTTAAATCTTATGATCCATAGGTGCCATTGAGAATTCTCTGAAAAGAAACAAAAAAATCATCCAAGGAGCCTGTATGGGACAGTGATTCAGCCAGATGACATTTAGAAGAAGGCGCTGTCAGGTTCCCACTTGGAGGGCAAGAGTCCATGTTCAAGGAAATGAGATGTAGTCACTCTGCTTCCCAGTCCCAGAGCTGGGGGGAGGATGTTAGATAGGGCATTCTAAATCCTCTGCTGCTCAAAGACCTCTAAATCACCTTTCCTAATTATGTCAAGAATTTTTCTGAATCATTCATATCCTAATCTGCTCTCTGACTTCCTTTCCCCAGCATGTTTTGAGTGACTTCCTCTTCCAGGGGCCGTCTAAGTCACAACAAATGTCCAATGCTACTTCCCCTACAGTACTTCAAACAACTGAAGAGAAATCAAAATCATTTTCTGCCTTGAGTCTTCATGAAAAGGGAGTAGACACTATAACATTCTTCTCTTTACAATCCGTAAAGTTCAAGTGTTCCTGACCTTTGTTTGTGTGTGATATGGACCCCTTAGGTGGTTTAGGGAAGCCTATGGACCTCTTCTCAGTATAGTGCTTTGATGTATGTAATATAAATTACCTAGGGTAGAAAAGAAACTAATTATATTGAAACAAAGTTATCAATATATTTTTAAAAACCCATTTACAAACTCTAGGTTAAGAACATTTGCTATTATATATTCCATATTCTTGCAATCATTCTTTAGTTCTTTTTTTTCCCTATTGTTCCCCTGCTTAAGCAGCCTCTTTCTCCAAATAAAGTCGCCTTCTATATTCTTGGTTTGTCAAAAGCAGGCAAGAATCTGTATATGTTCACAATACACTGTCTGCAAAAGCTGCAAATTGCCATCCAAAGCATTCCAAAACTCCTACAGAGCTCACTCCCTGAAAGGGGAGGGCAAAAATTATCAGAGCCAAATTTCAGTAGTCTGTGCTTCCTCCCAGGATTCTCTCAAGATACTGGCTTCTGGAAAGTTTCAGGAGGCAAGTGATGAAGTTCCTTAACACTAAGTTTCTTAGACTTCCTGTGACCTGTGGGGTAGAAGCAAAACCTGCTTTTTTTCCAAGACGTAATGGGTGGAAATTCCCCATAACATGGGAAGGATAGAAATATGTTTTTTAAAAATCAAGGGAAAAAAAAAAAACACGCCAGGGCTCATGTTGCTAACAACAGGACTACTTTAGGTAACAAGAAAGACCATGCCTATTGAGGTTACTGAGCCAGGAAATATTTCATTTTCCTTTAACTAATCTCTTTGTTTGCATTATTTCCTTTTTCTCTGTGGGACTGGTAGAGAAGCTGCCTGTTTTTTAAAGTTCCTTGGCTATTGTAGATTGAGTCTTCTGATTTCCAGTCCTCATAGTCCAGTGAGACAAAACTATTGTTTATTAGTTGAATGAGTCAGACTCCATGCTTTGGCACAAAAAAAAAAAAAAAAAAAAAAAAACAAGGTAGAAGAAGTTAACCTAAGTACCTACCTTACAAGACTGAGTGAAGTCCATATTCATGAATATGTTTGACACCAGGTAGATTTCAATTCACATCAATTAAGTTTTGCAATTGGTTCTTGGAATATAAGGACAACAACAATAACAATAAAAACATTAAAAACCTATTCCTTGGCAAAGTTAGAACTAGGATATAAGGACTGACCATACTCTCATTTTACAAACAAGGAAACTAAAGTCTAGAAAAACTAAGTGTCTTCTCTAATGTCACATAAGTAGGTAATGAATGACAAAACTGAGACTTGAACCCAGTTCCTAGGTTCTCTTTTCACTGTATCAATTTGACTTATTCCTATGATAGAGAAGAAGGAAAATGTGATAGAGAGAATGGCCATCAGCCACTAATCAGACCCTGCTTCCTAATCTCAGAATGACCTTCCCCAAGTTTGAGTGGTCCCTTGTCCCTTTCTGTCCAAGCACTGTGAATATATATAGCTCTTGATGTCAAGTTTCAGATTTTGGAATCTGAAGGTCTTTCTTAGATTAGAAAAGCAGATTTAGGAGCTGATGGTTATCGTCTATTTCCTTGACCATTATTTCTCTCTTCCTGTTTCCTTTCTTCTCTGTTCATTAGAATAGCTTGTGTGGTATAGTGAAAAGAGAACTTAGAAATCTAAGATCTGGGTTCATAAATATCAGTTTTGCCATTGACTACTATCCTATAGGAGTTTAGGGAAGTTATTTAGTTCTTGGGGGCTTGTTTCCTTGTTTATAAAATGGAGATACCATATTAGATGACCTCCAATGACCTTTCCAATATAAATCTATGATCCTTATGGGTAACTCTTGAATGTCCCTTCAGAGTGGTCCTTGGAAGTCCTTTCCATTTTTAAACCATAGAATCCTGAGTAGTGATTCCATCTTTCTTCTCCTCTACCAATAATTTCAATTTATTGGAATCTTGAATTCTAACAGTTTCTATATGGATGTAGCCATACCTTCCAATGGGACTGAGATGAAAATAGTGAGAGGCAGAGACAGAGAGATCTCATACTCTTGATATTGATTGAATGTAGAAAACACCCAAATGAGTTATCTCACATGACATCATCAAGATACTATCCAATTATATGGAACCTTTCTAGTACTTGTTTAAGGAAGGGAAAGATCAAAAAAGATAATTTAGATTTTGCCACATTCCTACAAAGGAATGGCATTCATATAATAATAACAGTGGGCATTAACATATAGCTTTGAAGTTTGCAAAATGCTCTACAAATATTATTTCATTTTATCCTCACAGCAACCCTATTATCATGTTCATTTTACAGATGAAGCAACTGAGGCAGAAGTTAAATGACTTGTCCATATTCACACAGTTAATAAGTGCCTAAAGCTATATATTAACTCACATCTTCCTTACCCCAGGTTAAACACTCTCTCTTTTATTGCAAACACTATACTATTTGCTTTTTAACTTTCAGCATAACTCTTGAGAAATAAATACTGCAAACATTAATTATTAGATTCCATAGAAAAGTAATGAAATTGAGGCTCAATGCTTCTCTGGCTATGCAGCTAATAAATCATAGAAACAAAAAGCACTCAAGATATCATCTTCTCCAACTCCTTACTTTATAGATCATAAAGTTTGAGCCTAGAGGGCAGAATGACTTTCCAACATACATGGTCAAGCCAAGTTTTGAATTCAGGTCCTGTTATTCTCAATCTTACTCTCTTTCCCCTCTGTGTCACAGTGGGCCATTTCAAAAATGGCCCAAAGAATTCAAATTTGGGTCTTCCCAACTGCTACTCCCAACTCTGATGATTATTGTCTATGATACATTGGGCAAATCACTCAATTTTCCTAAGCTTCAGTTACCTCATCTGTTTTTAAAAAAATAAATAAATAGGCTTATATTAAATGGTCTATCCGGTCCTTTCTAGTTCTAGACCTATTAATTCTAACCACTGCATCATGTTTCCAGTCCTATGCTTACTCCCAGTGGATCCCTAGCACATGCCTCTAATAAGGCAACTGACCCATTTTTTAAGCCTATGGAGAAGGCCCAATTTATTAGACATTTCTCTTAAAAACAACAGACTACACTCCTGTTCCTATTGACTCTCCAGAAATAAAGCTGTATTTTGAAAGCCCCTTCAAAAGGGCTCATTATCTCACAGGCTGCTAACTATATACTCTGCACTACACTCAATAAAAGCATCATATAACTGTCTTTGAAATTAACAGCCAACTCTTGAGCTTTTCAAGTTATTAAAGACATTTGCCTCGCAGAGAGACTGTAAACTTGCTCTACTAGTTATTAGTCAGGGGAATAGAATCCCACTAAATCTCCCAGGGTGTTTCTAACAAAAACTTTCTTGTGACCCAAACGCCAGGTTTTCTTTCTTGTCTGTTCATTCTAATTCCACTCCAATTACTCTTGAGCAAGGGGTTTCATTCCTGTCAACTCATGTTATTTATCGAAGCTTGTTGAGGGATTGGGGTTGAAGCTGTTATAGAAAGTGGTTTGTGGTTCATTAAAAAAAAAAGTCTGAAGACAATCACCTATTGTGATTTCTGTGAACCTCATTCCATCCAGCCTACACCTTTTGGGTCCTAGAAACCTTTCTTTGTTCATCAGATTTGCTCTTCGGAAGAACAGCAGATTGGAAAGGTGATTCCTTCTGTGGAATTGTTGTAATGGGAAACTTGGGTCTTCCTGGTCAGACAGAGAGAGCTCTTGCCAATGAGCACTGGAAAGGATTGAATTCAAGGGGATGGTATCCTGAGATACTGAAGTGGTTGAGAAGGCAGTGATTAACTGATAAGCTTAGGAAGAAATGAATCCAGCAGGAAGTCAGTTAGCTAAGGAACCTCCCCCTCCAGGGAAAGGGGAAAATTTCATGAAACTAGAGAAAACTGAGCCTTCAGAAATAACTTCAGAGGTCATCTAATCTTGGTAGGAACCTTTAAGGAGTTGAGAATGAGGATCATAGAATCATAAATTCAGAGCAAAAAGGGCCGTAAGTTTCATTTTACAGATGAAAAAACTGAGTCACAGGGAAGAGGTAGAGTGCCTTGTCCAAGGTCACATAACAAGTATGTCACAGGGCCAGAATTTGAACCCAGATTTTTTTTTAATTTCATATTTAGAGATTTTCCTCATTTTCTGATTCTGTTGCAAAACCATTAAGGGGATAGGGCAATTTGATGAAGATGTTTGACTGACTAAATGATAGGGGAACACTAGAAGAACACTAGTACCCAAATGACTATGCAAATTTTGGGCTGGTAGGGGGTATGATAATCAGTTGATGAACAGGAAACAAAGTCATGAGTTCACATACCTGGGAGCCAGGTCTCAATGTCATGCTTTCCAGAGTTTCCAATTTAGTTTCCTCATCTATAATACCAGGATGATAATATCAATATTACTTCAAAGAATTGTTGTTAAGGAACAATTAAGCTAATATATGTTAAGTGTTTTTTAAAGTTAGAACAGGAATGTTGGTTATTATCATTAATTATCTTATATTTACCTTGCTTGATGTAGTTCAGGCAAAGGTGATTTTTCTTTTTTGCAATTATCATTACTATTTTATATTGATATTTTGATTGTTATCTCATTGTTCTCCCCTCTTTGGATAGAGTTTAAACAGAAACAATGTAAGGAAAAGTCGATACCTTCTGCTAGTCTTTTTACAAGACAGTTAAAGAAATAGCATATTGGACTTGGAGTTAGGAAGACTCTTGTTTCAGTTACTTATTAGCTCTGTGATGCTGGGCAAGCAGCTAAACCTCTCCCAATCTGTCTCCTCATCTGTCAGATCTGAGATGACAAGGATAGCACCTACCTTCCAAGGTGATTGTGAGGATCAAATGAAGTAGCATATGTAAAGAACTTTGCAAATGTCAAAAAGTCTTGTAAATGTTAGCTACCTTTATTTAAGGTTCTGTGGATTATCCTGTATGTTGATGAAATTAATGCTTTTCGAAACTGAATATGAGTCTTGGGATGTAAGTTCCTGTTCTGTAGGTTCTTTGTCAGTCCCTTTGGGAAAGAGCCAGTAAGCAGAGAAGGCAATAACCATTGTTTTAAGTCTTTCTACTATGTCTCTAGACAAAATGTCCAAAAGTCTTAGTGTGGTTTTAGGTTTTAGTAGTCTGGCTAAATGGCTAGTAAGCCATTGGCTAAGTGCAAGTAACCAACTGAAAAACCAAAAACCAGTTACCAATCTGTTACCAGTTGTGTTGTTATAATATAGTATGGCCCAAAATCAAAGTTCACATCTTCAGTCCATTTCATGCTCAGTCAGGGTTGGTCCATTTCCAAGGTCTGAACCACCTCAATTACAGAATTTCCAGCATGTGAGATATTGGTATTTCTGATTTGTTCTGATGTCACCATACCTTCTTATAGTACCAGATAAGAAAGTGGGGCTATTCATTCTACTGGTATCCATGCTCAAAATCATAATGGTTTTGAATAAGAAGACCGTGCAACTCTATATCTTCATTTATTGGTGGATTCATGGAAATGATTTTATCATGGACATTGGCATTTCAGGATTCCCTAAAAGCCTTCCCAGTTACCACTGTCAATTCAGAATTCAGTAAGTCCTCACTGTATCATCCTGGCTAGCATTTTCTTACTTGCTTCTTGATCTTACCTCCCATGACTTAGATAATGAGTTGGACTTTGAGGAGATTATAATTATTATCATTATTGTAGTGGTTATTATTATTGTATACCATGGCCCATACCCTTCCATAAATGCCAGTGGTCCTAATTATATGATGACAAGGAAAATCTTCTGGCAGTCAAAATGAAGTTGAGAAACACTCATTAAAAATCAGTAGATGATTTCAGTCCCCCAGAAAATGTCTACAGTGAGCCTACCTGAGCCCATGTTTCTGATTTGGGGACCCTGGTTATCTTGTCCAGATGCAAGTAGAATTATCTCTTTCTATGGGAGATCTGAGTGATGTTCTTCAACTAGAGGGGTGAGTTCAAAACCCCTCCCATGATCCTACCATAGTAGTAGAAGCTTGATTCTGGATAAAACTGAAAGGAGAGGCAACAATGGTCTAAGAATATAAGGGTGGATAGAATTGGTCTTTTTCTTCCAACTCTGAAGAGTGCTTTTAGAGTGGTTTCCATCCTTGGATGACAAGCAAATAAGATTATCTACCAATAGTTATAGGTGATACAAATAGTAATATAGAGATAGATATAAATATAAAGATAGAAATAGATCCACAGACAGATCAATAAATAGACATGGAGGTTAGATAGATAGATAGTCAGACAGTAGAATTAAAGAAATAGAAAGGCGGGTAGAATGATTAGAGATAACAGATAAAATGGAGATAAAGAGACAGAGGGATAGATGTAGAAAAAGAGACGATATAGGTATTACACAGATAAAGAGAGAAAAAAGAACTAGATGATAGAGATAAAGAGTTAGAAATAAAAGCACATAGACAAATAGATGTACAGGTAGATGATATAGGCAATATAATTATAGATGTAGTTGTAAAGAAAGAGAAAGATACAGGGATAATGTGACCCTGGGGCAAGTCACTTAACCCCAATTGCCTCAGCAACAAAGAAAGAAAGATACAGCAACAGACAGGAGAGACAGAAAGAAAGGAGAGATGGAGACAGAGAAAGAGAGAGTGAGAGAGGCAGACAGATAGAGAGATAAAGACAGAGAAATACAGAGACAGGGAGACAGAGAGAAAGAAACAGAGACAAAGTGAGGTAGAGAGAGACAGAGTGATAAGGAAGACCTGAGTCTGAATCTTACCTCTAACACATGCTGGCTGTACAGTCTTGATCAAGTCACCTGACTTCTGAGAGTCCCAGGCATCTCTCTAAAATGATAAGTTGCAAAGAAATTAAAGATCTTCATTGATACTAGAACTCCTTATATAAAGAACTCATAGGTCCAACCAAAAAAACACACACACACATACATACACACATGCACATGCTCATTTAAGACATTCCCAATGCAAAGTTTACATAGGTGGATTTATATGTAATGTCTGGAAAAGGGTCAAAGCAAGTATTAGTTGCACATCCTAAACATAACTGGAGAGAGAAGGAATAAGGGATCTTTATGAATGAAGGCAAAAAAAGCTTCATTTTTTAACTACAAGCAAAGCTGACCTGAGACATTGGACTGTTCTGAGCATCTGAAGGGACAGTCAGGGAAGAAATGATTAAGGTACAGGATCCACTCATGACCGAGGAAGTGTCCTCACCTTTCTGCTTTCTTCCAAACAAAGTTCAGGAAGGTTGAAATGAGCTCTCAGGGGCACAGGCTAATATGTGATTACCCTGTGAGGTAGCTTATAATTGTATAGCAATGAAAATACATAAATTCAAGGCAATTCCAATAGATTTGTGATGGACAGCCATCTTATCCAGAGAGAGAACTATGGAGATTGGATGGTGGATCAAAGCATAGTATTTTTACTTTTGTAATTGTTGTTGTAGTTGTTTGCTTATTGTTTTTCACAGCATAATAAATATGGAAATGTGTTTAGAAAAATTACAGATGTTTAACCTGTTTTGGATTACTTGCTATCTTGAGGAGGGGAAAGGAGGAGAGGGAAGGAGAAAAATTTGGAACATAAGTTTTTGCAAAGATGAATTTTTAAAACTATACATGTATTTGGAAAAATAAAAAGCTATTAGAAGAAATAAAAATAATAATTAAAAATGAGTATACATTAAGGAAAAGGAAAAAAGAAGGATTCAGCCTATACATAGATTTTAGATTAGATTACAAATCTAATACTGAAATTTCTTTGTCAGCTAGTACAGCATATGGATAAAATGCTGCTGGATTGGGGGATAAAAAAAATTAAAGAGCTTTAAATAAGAAAGATCAGAGTTCAAATCCCACATCAGGCACTTGAGCAAATTGGTTGATTTCTCAATCTTAATTTCCCAACTTTTAAAATTGGGATAACAATATCTGCTTCCAGTATGAACTCCTAATTCAACTCTGCTTGAATGTTTGCATCATTATATCTGCCAATCCTGATCAGAACTAGTTAATAAGAGCCTGTTTCTGCAAGGAATTTTTGGTTTCTATTTTCACATGTCCTCAATCTCTTAAAAAAAGTTTTCCCTGTCTGGAATAGTTTATGGTCAAGATTAAAAAGAAAGGTACGAGACAATAATGATCTCCACAGAAAAAAATACAATTCTAGGGCAGGAGGTAGGCTACAGAGCAGAGGAAGGCAGTTATCTGCTTACTCTGCTCAAATTCATCTGACATAATATAGCACCTGGCTATATTCTGATTTTGTTTTTAGATTGCTTCATGTTCCTAAATATCATCTTCCCAAGAATACCATAAGCTTTTTTCTTTCTGAGGTTATTTAGATTGCTCTGGTGTCTTCAACATTAACAAGATCAATTAGAAACACTCAATGATTAACTAAAGAAGACAAGAAAAACAAAATGAACAAAACAAACAAAGCCCCTCCAAATTTCACAACTTCATTTCATTGTGATTAGTTCTAAAAATCCCCAAATCTCCAATTGCTTTGTTTTAGGTGGGCAAAACCTTTTCTTTTTTCATATTACCTTCTACCTTGTACCACATTCATTTGTGCACATGTACACACTTCTTTGTGGATCTCCTCCTCTCAGTTCCTCCAATATGAAAAAGGTAGTAGACAATGATTTTTATTCTTTAAGGAAAAAATACTGGGGGACTTCCGAGAATCTAGGGAGGCAGAGGTCTAGTAGTTATCTGATGAATTTGCCAATCTAAACGAGGATATAATATTATAGTTTATTATAAATGTTACAAGGATTTTTTTTCACCTGTGACAAAAGAAGTTTCAAGTGAATGTGAGACCCAGAGGTCAGCCTTGAGGGTCCTGACAGTAGGATGGGGTGAGGAGCAACACATACAGGGAAAAATGGAGCAAGTTTGCAAATTGCACAAGCAGAGGATGGTCTGAGTTGTGTTAGGAAAGGGGGCCAACCATACATTATCTCCTCTTTATTAGCTCATGGTACTCTTCCTTGTCCTTTCCTGGAGCCATCTTTCTTCTCCCTTCTACCCATCCCCCCCTGCCAGATGCTAGACCACCAAGTGAAAAGCATAAAGACATAGTCTCCCCATCATTGAGGGCAGGAAGCACATTCTCACTTCCCTTCCCACATACTGCTGCACCTGTTTATGCTGCGTCAGTCTGAGATCTAATTTATCCTCTTTCACTACATATGACCCTCTTAAGGGAAGGACTGTGTCTGCTTCATCACTATATCCTCTGACATCATACAACCTGGGTGTTTAATACATTTTTAATTTTTTTTAAAATTTAATTAATTTTATTCTGAATTTATGAAATAAAATAAACATGTCCATAACATAGCAGAATAGAAAAAAGATAATTATACTTGAAACTGCTAATCTCTTATGTACGATTTGCTATTCCTTTAAAAAATATAATAAAGTTATCGTACAACTTTCTTTTTTAATTAATACATTTTTGTGGAAATGAATTTAATTCTTTTACTGTTCCTTTATGTAAGAGGAAGATCAATATACTATAACTCCCTTTCTCTTTGAAGCAATACCATTGCAGAGTTAGATGTTTATCAGATACTGCTTGTCAATATCACTCCACCAATGAGGCTTATGGTTTAAATGTCCACCTGTTGCTTCCTCCATCATGATGTCCCATTTTCCATGCATTTTTCCTTTCATGTCCTCTCTTCAGGTATCTGTCTTTGTAGGTGGCCTTTGATGGAATTAAGCATAAGGTTTGTGGGTCATAGGATAGCAGGGAATGGACTCTCATTTGGAATTTATACCCAGATGTTTCAGTTTAGAGAAATAGAGAGACTTCCATGCGATTTCATTTGCCAGTGACTCAAAATACTTGCTCCTGGAAACTATTGGTTTATCATTTCTAAACTCAAGTAAAGCTGCTCCAATATCATGCTTTATAGAGCCAAAGATAAGATTTAACTAACAATAATAGCTCACTTTATATAGTACTTCAAGGTTTGAAAGACTTACAAATCACCTCATTTGAACCTCTCAACAATCCTTGGAAGTAGGTTCTATTATTTTACCCATTTTACAGTTGAGAAAACTGAGGCTGACTAGTTAATTACCTCGGGGCAAAAAGTTAGTAAGTATAGAAGGCAGCATATAAATTCAGGTCTTCCTAACTCCAAGTCCAGTGTTTTATCTTCTTCATGAATTTACTACCTATATAAATAGCCTGCTTTGTCACAAAGGAGTTAATGGCAGCTAGGTGGCTCAGCATATTGTGGATTGGGACTAGAATCAGGAAGATCTGAATTCAAATCTGCCCTCAGAAATTAGCTATGGAGCAAGTTACTTAGGCTCTGTTTGCCTTAAATCCCTGGAGAAGGAAATGGCAAACCAACCCAGTGTCTTTGCCAAGAAAAACCCATAGATTCTATGGTTCATGGGGTCATCAATAGTCGGATATGACTAAATAATAACAAAAATCCAACTAAGCTAAATGACAGGAAGGGGTGTATGTGTGTGTATGTGTGTGAGAGTGTGTTGCTGCATTTCAATGTGAAGAGCAAAAGTATAATTCCCATTTAGACACTTCACCAACAAAATGTTTCACTCCTTTTTATCATTGCAACCCCAAGTCTTAAGTTGAGAAACCCCCAAAATGAAGCCCCCTTGGGGCTCTTTGCATGCATGTTCTGGGAGTATGTGCTTTGTTTTGACTGGGAACTGAGCAATTTGTACATTAAGGGTTCAGTCCTTTAAACACATGGTACTTAAGACATGGCTTTTGCTGGCTTTGGTACAACTGTGTTTTAATGTCCTGCCATGAATTTAGCTTCTGTTGTTTTACCACAAAATACCCAAAGCTGCATATAGCTGTACCTCATGTGTAATTACCCATATTGCCCCATTCGTGAAAAAACTCAGTGTGTCTTGGTTGGGGATGTTTATGTGACCAAAGAGAGTGGGCTGGATTCAGCTTTTGGGGGGAGGGAATAGTTGTGGAATACGCTCCGTCCTAACCACTCATTGCCTTTCCTTGACCTGCCCTTTGTGGAGAGCCTGGAATGTTAAATATTTCTTGTAGGTCTGCCCAGTGCCGAACTTTATTTACACTTACTTTCCTCCCCTTCCCTGTGGCAGACCCTGGACCATTTTTTTTTTCTCTCTCTCTAGTTGAAGAACCAAGTTTCTTTTGGAGGTGATATCAGATCCCTTAGATTAATTAAAATAATAATAAAATTAACTTCAGTCTTGCTTGATCATTATTCTTTCTATCCTCTTTTTAAATATTGGAAACACTTAGCAAAGCATCCCACATGAAGCAACCTAGAGAGTATTAAGCAATTTCTTTAGAAAGGTGGAGTCAGGAGAACTGAGACAGTGGGGCCAATTGAGGGGGAACATTTTTTTTTATTTTTTTAATTCACTAATGTACTCACGTATTTGTTTTCTTTAAATGGAAGTCCATTTTACCAGAGTTTTGGAAGGGAACTTAGAGATCTTCAAGGCCAGCCCTCTAATTTCAGAGATGAGAAAACTGAAGTACAAAATACCTAGTACTTAATGTCCGAGACAGGATTTGAATGTAGGGCTTCCAAGCTTCAAATCCAGTGTCCTCCATGCTGGCTCTCTTAGCTTATTTGTAAAATAAATACTTTAGAAAAAAAATTTTTTTTCTAGTTGTAGTCTTTACCTCTGACTTTCCCAGGGAGCAGAGTAGATGTGTGACATGCTTTAGCTGTCCAAATCTCTGAAGAATTGTTTTTTTGCCTTTAACAAATCTATTTAATGCTCCCCCATTCTACAAATATGTGCAAAAAAAGCATTTGCAGAAAGTACAACTGTGGAGGTGGAAAGCCGGAGATTCTATGAATGTTTCAAGCCCACAGCAATTCCAAACCATCCAAAGAGAAAAGTCTTAAAATTACCATTTTCAAATGCTGGAAGATTCTTTTAATGAGCACTAAAATGAAAACCTCTTAGCTTAATAATAATTTCTCTTCCAAACCTTGCCCTCCCCTGTCCCTAGTTTACCAGCCAGCCACCAAGCTTCCTTTTGGAGTGATGACATCTAAATATAGGTTCAAATACCCATGTTCAGGTCACTCAGAGTCAGTCTCACTTGTCTCTATCAGCAGGTCATGAGGTTCACACCCAGCTGCTGGCTTCACATGGCAAGTGAGAACTTTAAATCTTTGTCCTGAAAATGACAGTTGGCTGCAGAGAAGGATGGAAAACAGATCTTGAGGTCTTTCATTTTCCCTGACCCTCACCTTCAAATCCTATCACTTCTCCCCCATCAGGGTGAGAAAAATATTGGCAGAGGTAGATGCTTCTACAGCTAATTCATTCATGTTTGTGTGCCAGAAGTCTGTTGCTAATGGAGTGGAGGGAAACTTCCACAGTAAACTTAGACAATAAAAACAGAAATATTCAAAAACAAGGCTGTCTGCAAAAGCACATCCTAGAACAGTAAATGTAAAAAGAAAAAGTGGGGGAAAAAAAACCACACAAGAAGAATCTTTGCTCTGACTTTATTAATTGCTAAATCCAGTTTTTGTCAAAATAATTTTGTTTTTAATTAATTAAAATTAAATTTTATACATTTATGAAGTTTATAAAAATAAAAATTAAATTAAATCTTTAAAATCAAATTTAATTTAATTTAAATTTAAAAAAAATTTTAAAATTGAATATAAAGGTAGATGGCACAGGGGATAGGACACTGACCTGAGTTCAGATGTGATCTCAGAAATTTAACATTTACTAGTGGTGTGACTCTGGGCAAGTTACTTAATGTTGCAGAAAAAAAAAAAGAAAGAAAAACTGAATGTAAAATTCCATGTGAGATTTTCTCTGTTGTCATTTATCTAGGACTGGAGGTGTGATCTGCAAGACTTTGTCTTGGAGACATGCATTAAGTATGTGCTATTCAAGAAAGTTGATTTTGTTTATCTAAAATAAGGATAGATTATCAAGCTTTCTACCATCTTTAGCCACAGAGGTAAATTTTGTGTGTTTGGTTGTTTTATAATTCAGGTGAAAAACTAAATCATAGAAATGAGCAGGAGGGAAATTGAGATCCACCTAATTCAGTTCCCTAATTTTGCCCATCAAGAAAAGATGGTCAGAAAAAATGAATGATTTGTCCCAGATCAAGGGACAGAACCAGGATTGGGACCTGAATCTTCTTCAGACTCCCAATTCAAATCCCTTTCAACTGTGCTATATACATACATTTCTCAGTTCCCTTTTGCTTGGGATCATTTTAAATAGATTAGGAATGACTCTTGATACAGCTGAATGTCCTTTTGTCCTCCAAGCTGAAGAGAATGATATCTATTAGCTCAACCCAACCATCAAGGGCTATAATCTAAGCTTTGGCTTTCTCCAAGAAAGGCTTCCCCTGGCAGATGTTTTGGTGAACTTGGGTAGAAACTGCAGAAGGAGAGATGGTTTTGGTCACACATGAGGGATGAAAGAGAGGCTAAAATAGGAAATTAAAGAAAGTCCAACCCAACCCAAACCCTCCCTTCCACTCCGACATCTAAATGGGGAAACAGATGGATGCGTGTTAGAAAACTAAGCCTTGAGCTTTTAATGTGGGCTATGGCTTTCATCTTTGTTTTATCCACAGGCTGCAGTTAAAAATCATCTATTTTGTAACTGATGATTAAACAGTAGGACTTTTTAGAATGGGACATCTAATATGGGTCTTGAGAAATCCTTCCCATTTTGAAATCCAGTTTGGAGAAAAGAGTTCATGAAAAGAGAGGGGGGAAACATTCCCAACAAGATTCAACCAAGATTAGTAGAATTAAAATAAAATTGAAATGATAAATACTCACACATTGGAAAGCCAAACACACTAAAATCTTACTTTTGGCAATTTACATTAGAAGTATATTTGTTTGCTAAACAGTTTTTGAAATGCATCTTTCTGGTTCTTCTTTGCTGGATGGTTTATCGTTTATCTCCCAGAGTTCAAAGGCTGTCTTCCCTGCAATTTCTGAGGAATCCAAGATACACAACTTTGTTTACAGAGTGAACTGGTGCTGATAAATGGCCTCTCCATCAAATCCTCCCTTTTCTTTTTACTAATTAACATTCTTAACATTTGACTTGAAGTGATATTTTAGAGAGTTAAATAAGAATGCCTGTAAAATATATATATATGTGTGTATGTATATATATGTGTGTGTGTGTGTGTGTGTGTGTGTGTGTATGAATCCACTGCATCCTTGATGTGAATTATTGTTCTTTGCAAGATAAAAAGGACATAATTTTGTATTCAAGTGAAGAAAAAGACTATCCATATCCCTTTCAATGGCTAATGCATTTACTTTTTATCTTCCACAGTGTTACAAGTGAATTCTTAGCCTTTGGAAGAAGATTATGGGGAATAGAATGAATAAATGAAGCATCTATTAAGCACTCTCTATGTGCTAAACTATGGGGATACTAATAGGCAGCCAAGTGTCACCATGGATAAGCACACTTGATTTGGAATGAGACCTGAATTCAAATTTGGCTTCAGACACTCACTACCTGTGTGGGCAAGGTACTTTACCTCTTTTTGCTAGTTTCCTTATCTACAAAATGAAAATAATGAAACCTATCTCTCAGAGTTTTGCAAAGATAAAATATAATAATACTCAAAAAGCATTTCTCAAAACTTAAAGTGTTATTGATAGTTGCTTTTTAGTTGTGTCTGACCCTTTATTTATTTATTTTATTAAAAGCTTTTTATTTACAGAACATATGAGTGATTTTTCTACATTGACCTTTGCAAAACTTTTTTTTTGTTGTTCCAAGCTTTTCCCCTCCTTCCCCCCCAGGTGACAGGTAATTTAATACATGCTAAATATGTGTGTGACCCTTTATGACCTCATATGGATTTTTCTTGCCAAAGAAACTGGAGTGATTTGCCATTTCTTTCTCCAGCTCATTTTACAGATGCCAAACTGATGAAAACAGGGAGAAGTGACTTGCCCAACATCATCTAGCTAATAAGCATCCACAACCAGATTTGAATCCATGCAGACCAGCCTTCCTGACTCCATGCCTTGTGCTCTATGCTCTATGGTACCACCTAACTGCCCCATTTAAAGTGAGATTTAATTGCTAGCTATTATTATTACCAGTGAAGATAAATAATTACTTTGCAATAATCTTGGTGAGTTGCTAAGAGCATTGAGAAATAACTTGCTCAGGAATACACATCCAGGATATGTCAAAGGCTTAATGAGTCCAAGCCTTCATAAGTCTGAGGTCTTTCTCTCTCTCTCTACTATGCCAACTTGCTTCTCACAATATCTAGTGCTTTACACTTAGATCTGTAAGGAACATTAGTGTGACCTTCTTGTTGCACAGATGAGGAAACTGAGGTTCAGAGATCATTACTTATCCAAAGTCATTTATGTAATATATATTAAAAGTGGATTTCAACATCAGTCTTTATGACTCCAAGTCCAACATTCTTACCATCATATTGATGTGAGAAAGAAGAGAAGGAGAAAAAAGAAAAGGAGAAGGAGGTGGAGGTGGAGGAAGAGGAGGAAAAGAAAAAAGCAGAAGGAGAATAGGGAGAAAGAAAGAAAAAAGGAGAAAAAGAAGAAAAAGAAATTGGATGAGGAGGATGAAAAGGATAAGGAGGAAGAGAAAGTGGAGGAGGAGGGTGGGGAGGAGAAGGAAGAAGAAGGAGGAGGATAAGGAGGAAGATGAGGAGGAGAAAGAGAAGGAGAAAGAAGAGAAGAAAGAGAAGAAGCAGCAGAAAGAAAAGGAAGAGGAGGAGAGTAAGAGCTGTACTTCCCATTTGAATTTTTTAAATCCCCAAGATTACTCACTAGTAACAAAAAGTAAAGAGAAGAAGGTAGCTCTAAAAGCATTTCAGCCTTATAGCTTTTTTTCACTGCATTTGCTTTTGTCTTATTTCAAGGAATTACTGCAGCTATATGCTTGTCACCTAAGCTAGTTTTTCTTTGTCTCCTGTGGCCTTAAGATGAACAAAGCCAATTTTTTCTGCAAAGACCAAAGCTATTTGAGAAGGTTCCAGAGTAACTTAACTGTTGCAGAAGAGAGGGAGAAGAGATGTCTTCTCTTAAGAATCTAAACTGTTTGGGACATATTTTGTTCATTTTTTGTTTTCAAAGAGAACCACTGACTCCACAGGATAACAATCTTGATTCCTTCATGAAATAGATTGAAGTAAGTTGGAGTTGCACAAAGTTTCTCTCTCTCTTCCAGAGTGATCAAAGTCTTATTAGCAAGACAAAAGTCAGGACTATTGGAAATAGCCCCAGGATACTGGGGATGACCTCCATGTATTCCATGTCTGACTAAACTCTAAGCACTTTAAGACTGCCTGGCTGGTTCAACCACCTTCATTGTCTTTGGAATGAATTATTCTCATCTGCCCATTCTACTGGGAGAAATCTTCATATGCTTGGGGTAGCTATCCCCTTAACTCACTGAGAAATTTGTGATCTATTAACTATCTTTACTCTGGTTTAGTCCATCTGCTTAAGACAGTTTTACTGGGATGTGACCATTGAACATGATACTTCTTGGAATCACAGGTAAGATTTAGATGACAGGTGGACACCAAAGATAGATGGGCACCCTGAAAAGGGCTCAGCAAGCCCTCACACTAGAAGTGTTAATTCTTTCCTGAAGACTACATTCTTCCTTGTATTCTTCAATCACATAGTGGCTCTAGGTAGTCTTTGAAGTGCTCACCGAGGAACAGGTACATAATGTCTAGTTATCTGTGTTCCATTCTGGCATTTTGCTGCAATAAGGAAAAATGATATCTATTGAAGTATGTCCTCCAAGCTAAGGGCTTGAGCTAAGGATTGAGAAATAAAAATAATAGACAATTACATCTACTGGGGGCAACTAGTAGCTACTGCTACTCTAGTGCATAGAGTGCTGGCCCTGAATTCAGGAGGACCTGAGTTCAATCATGTGTGATCCTGGGCAAGTCACTTAACCCCAATTGCCTTAAAACAAAACAAAACCAATTACATCTATTGAGACCTCCTGGTACATAGAACTCTGGAAACACAAAAAAAGGCCCTTGAAGATTATAAGGTCTAATAGGAAAGTCAGAATTCACATATGACAATTCCATCATAGGATTTAATCATTTTTAATAATAATAATAACTAATTTATGTAGTACATCAAAGCTTATAAAGTGCTTCCTCCCCAAGAATCCCATGAGGTATTATATCCTCATTTTTTGCATTTTTTTTGAAGTATTATGTTGTTTGAGAGTCAACTGAGATAATTTTGAAGTCAATCAGCCATTCAATAAACATTTATTGTCTACTATGTCTCAGTGCTAACTGGGGGTTTAAAAAATACTCATGCAAAATTATCTTCATTTTAAAGGCATAGGTGTAGTTATTATCCTCTATTATCAAATGAGATAATAGCTGTAAAAGTGCTTAGTACAGCTCTTGGTGCATAAGTATTGTATAAATGCTTATTCTTCTTCCTCCCTTGAGTCTGAGAAAGAACATGTGGCTTGACCAGTCACACTGTTAATAAGTGTCCCAGGCAGGACTTGAATTCTGGTTTTCCTAATTCAAAGTGCAATGCTCTTATTCCTTGTAGTACCTTGAAAGAATCTCAGTTTCAGAAATCATCATAGGATTTAAACTTACAAGGTATTTTCAGAGATCATCTAGTCTAAATGTTCTAAAACCTGTTTTTTTTTCCCCTCCAAAGACTATCTTATTATTCTTTGTTGTGGAGATATTGACCAAAGGGAGGTTCTGAAGCATGTGTATACAATGGCAAATGTAAAGTTATATCCAATCAGGGAAGTCCTGAAGAAGCTTAAGTCATACTAGTATTCTAGGTCAAGCCAGTCACTTCACACATAAGAAAACTGAGGCTCAGTAGAATGACTTTACCAGAGATACAGAAATCCTGGGTAATAGGACCATAATTCAAATCTAAATTTTCTGTCTACATTTCAAGCACTTTCTCCATGTTTCCAAACTGTCTCCAAAATACAAAAAAAGGAATGATAGAATTTAAAACAGGAAAGGACCTTCAAGTCAATTCTTTCAAGACCAAGAGAGATGTAAAACAAGAGAAGACTTCAATGTAGATGGAAATATAATTGGGGAGGGCATTTCAAGTTAAGGAAATGGATCATCAAAAGGCATAAATAGGCAAGTTGTTCATCAGAATGGTTCATCAAAGAAGCTATGATTGTAAGTTTGGCTGGCATGGAACAACAGTATTAGCGAGTAATGAGAGAAAAGAGCTAGTGAGGAGATCTAATGAGGAGGCTATTGAGTAGGCCATCTAAAGACATACAACATAATTTAGCTTTGAAAATGCAATAACTAATGGCCTTGACAAGGGTAGCACTATAGTGAAAAGCAATTTTTTTCAGATTTCATATTTGCCAGTACTTGAAATAAATATAGAAACATTTCCTATTTTTCATTTCCTAACTGATTAACAAAACAAAATCATGGTTCTCCAGGATTTTGAAAGTGAAAACAGGGACACAGAAAGGCATCCTTCTTTGGGAGAGGCTTGTCAATTATTCCATTTGGGAATGGATTGTCTTGAAAGGTCATAATTGATGCTGCTTCCTGGAGAAAAGGAGATGGAAAACCTGCTTCTGTATAACACCATCAGCACTTACTATATTTATAGTTTGCAAAATCCTCCAATTAAGGCATTCCTCAGTAGCATCTGGTGTTGTCTGTATCTATTAAAGTATATAAGCTGTAAAGAATGCTTCTGAGTCCTTCATGACCCACTGAGTCAAAAAGAGGTGACAGCCAACAGCCAAGAAATGAAAGATCTTAAAAAGATTTGTGTCAGTGAAATTGGTAAGAAATTAGGACTCTGGGGAGAGATTTCTGGCTCCTCCATATGGAGATCTGTACTTGCATTCTTAAGTTTACATATGAGACCATAAATCCACAGGGCAGGAAAAAGAATGACCCTGGGGATTCATCATTGCGACCCTTCTTCCTGAGGAATCGTAGGCTTATTTCTAAATGTCTTATGCCTACTCTCAACGAAGGGGCCTTAGCAACCACTTGCCAAACTGAACGGGGCAGGCTTTTGGAAAAGCAGACCTGCCTTTTGGAATAAACACAAGTGTTTAAAAAGTGACTGTGGGTTTTCATTAGATCCAGTTTTTCCTTCCCAGGTAGCTTTCATTTGTGTAAAATGACATTGGATACCCAACTAAACTAATGTAAAGATCTTTTATATGCTAGACATGCTCTATCCACACTTCCTAGAGGAATAGCAATAAAATATTAAAATATGATATGCCGACAAAGGGAAAAAGCCACAGACTCACTTACATACTTTTTTACCCATTCTTTCATTTTTATCTTCCACTCTTACTGGTTGCACATTCCAACACAGTGGTACTAAAATATTAATAGCATATTGACAAAAAAATATTGGTGGTGGCAACAGTAATAATAAGGGAAGAGACATCCAAGAAAAATGGACAGATGGTGAATAACAATAAACATTCATTTATTTGGGGGTTGCTTTGGGCTGAATTGGGAGGAAGGGGTTTTTTCTGTAAAGCTTTGCTCTAGTACAAATGTTTCATAACCCTGAAAAAAGTTAGCATGAGAAGAATACAGAGAAGCATGGGAAGATTTATATTAACTGAAGTAAAGTGCATGAAGAACCGAAAGATAGCATATGCAATGACTACAACTATGTAAATGCAAAGAAAAACAATGAAAGTGAATGGTGGGTAAACAACTAAGTTTAGATTCAAAGATGAGATGAGAAAAAAATTCCTTCCTTTCTTCTTGGAAAGGAAGTGGGCTACTATGGATATAGAATATTGCATATTTTGTTAGAATTAATTTGTATGTTACCTATGTTGCTCGACTGCCTTTTTCTACCTACCCATGGATACAGAGCATGTTGTTGCAGACAGAAAGCCAGAAGGACTGACATACTGACTGTGTGACCTTGTGTATAAGTCACTTTGTTTCTTAATGCCCTAAGCAATTTTCTAAGGCTATGATTTTCTTTCTTTCTTTTAATTAAAACTTTTATTTTCAAAACATATGCATGGATAATTTTTCAACATTGACCCTTGAAAAACCTTGTATTCCAAATTTTCCCCCTTTTCCCCATCCCCTCCCTTATATGGCAAGTGATCCAATATATGTTAAACATGTTAAAATATATGTTAAATCTAATATATGTATACATATTTATACAACTATCTTATTGCACAAGAAAAAAATCAGATCAAAAAGGAAACAAAAATGAGTAAGAAAACAAAATGCAAGGAAACAACAAAAAGATTGAAAATGCTATGTTGTGATCCACACTCAATTCCACAGTCCTTTCTTTGGGTATGGATGGCTCTCTTCATCACAAGATCATTGGAAATGGTCTGAATCATCTCATGGCTGAAAAGAGCCATGTCCATCAGAATTAATCTTTGTATAATCTTCTTGTGGTTGTCTACAATGATCTCCTAGTTCCGCTCATTTCACTCAGCATCAGTCCATGTAAGTCTCACCAGGCCTCTCTAAAATCATGCTGCTGGTCATTTCTTACAGAACAATAATATTCCATAACATTCATATACTATTACTTACTCATCCATTCTCCAACTGATGGGCATCCACTCAGTTTCCAGTTTCCAAAAAAGGTTCCAACCTGCTTGAGTAGTTGTCATTTCTACTCATAGTATATAAAATATAGTCGTACTCTACTATTTGAATGAAATCATTCAGTTCAGTCTCTATCCCTATCTTTTGTTTTTATACTTTATCATAAGATGATTATCTGAGGAGGGGAGAGGAAGAGAATAAAGATAAAAGGAATTTTAGATGATATTAAAACAAAAGAGGGAATGTAGGATGAAAACAAGCATTTTTAAGCACCTATTGTGTCAGGAATTGTGCTGTGTACTGTATAAATACTTCATTTGACCTAAAGAATCAATACAAATTTTAAAAAGAAATTATCATTACAATTTTAAGGAAGCATACAAAAATCAAATAATTGTGAGATGACAAATTATTATCTCAGCCTTGCTAATGACAGCATCTAAAGAAATAGATTTTCCTAATACAAAGAAAATTTAGATGTGATGTGATGAACAATCACCAGACAATGAGAATTATTAGGAAACCAATAATGATTGTAACTGACAATTACTAACCTTTTTAAAACTTCCAAAGTATTTTGCATTATTTGGTTGTTACAAAAAATCACTGGGGCAATTCCAATTGCTATTATTATTCTCATTTTAGAGATAAAAAAAAAGAATACTAAGAGATTAAATGACTCTCCTAACTAGCAAGTGTCTGAAGTCAAGATTTCTCTATCTCAAGTCCAGCATTCCATCCACTATTCCTAGACTATCTGATACAAGTGTAAAATCACCTTGTCTGACCAGAGAACACTGTACACAATAACGGCAACAATGTGTGACTAACCAACTTTGATAGACTTTGTTCTTCTCAGAAATACAATTATCTAAGAGAATTGTAAGATTCATGAGAGAAAATGCAAACCACATCCAGAGAAAGAATTTTGAAGGATGAGTACAAATTGAATCAATATTCTCACTTTAAAAAATCACTTTCTCTGAAGATCATTTATGACAACTGTGTCCTGAATAGTTTTTGTCTTTCTGACATAAAGAAGTAAGATGAATACATTGAATTTAAATGTACACTAACAGTTGTGTGTATGTTTTAATGTGTGTGTTTTAGTAACTTAGTTCTTTCACTTTAAAGAAGTTGGAAATTGGATTGAATAAGGGGTAGCTCCAAAGAGAGCTGATGCACTTATAAGGAAATAGTAATAACTGCTTAGCAACAGTTGACCCAGGCATGAAAACAAACATTGGTTTGGGTCCTGCAGGGGTGAAGGATGAGGCTTGTAATTCTAAGAACAGATAGAAGTTAAAGGTTCACTGGCCTTGTTAGCACAGTGATTTAACTAGCTGGTTTGACTGTATACAGAGAAAAATACAACACATTTTGCCTCTCCCTCCTACTCCCATTGGGTTTAGTTTTCCTCAAAATCTGTTTGTGAGGTCAGCTATCATGAATTTTTCACAAGTAAATGTTGGCAACTCCTTAAACTCAGATCTGAGAGAAGCAATGGGAAATGCAGATGAGAGAGAAAAAGGATGCAGCATCAGGACAATATGGGAAGAATGTGTGAAAACTGACATTTTATCTGGCAAATGAGTTTTGATTTGAAGGAATGACCAAATTTTTCATCTTAGTAAATGAAAGTAAGGATAAACCTAATTGCAAACAAACAAACAAAAAAGATATTCTTTGGTACAGTTTTGCCAAATGCTATTCTTGGATAATGCTTCTCCATTTAAAAAAAATATTCATGGATCATTTCAATGGGACAAAAAGCCTCATGGATCATCTATTTCACCTGCTGTCTCTTGGTGACTGCAAAAATAAAACAAAACAATGTGTCTCCCTTTGCCCCCCGCCCAAAAAAAAGGTCACTCAGAATAAATTGAAATAATAATACTTCTGTTGATGCAACATCAGTGAGGTGGGTGCCTGGTATTTATTAAAGATCATAAGTAAAATGATTCAGACCAAAAATAAAACATCAAATTAATGTTCCATTAATATTACAAAGAGACTAAGCTGTGAACTATTGTTGCAATAAAAGCAGCAAAAACTCATATTCAATTGACTTTTACAATCACAAAAGTTTTGAAATAGATGTTACTTATTTTGATACAAGTACCCTGAGAAGTAGGCAAAGTATATGGTCATTTGACAGATGACACAAATGAGGACAGTTACGAAAGGTCACAGAACTATCAAATTGTAGAGTAAGTACACAAAACCAGAGTTTAATGACTGCAAAGACTCATTCCGTTCTCCCATAGTTCCCCTCAAGAAGTGATGAGAACATAAGTAGCCTTTGATTTCAGAAAAGCGTTAAGGGTCAAAATGAGAAAGGGATCAAAACTCTAGAGGCTGACATGTGACACTTTCTAATAAGCTTGCCTCTTTCAGAACTTCCTTACCATCATTAAAAATCATGAGAAGAGAAGTTAATTTTCTATAGAGAAATAGCATGTCTTGGTCTTCAAGTTGTATTTATGCTGGGTTATCTGATCTCCATCTGTGATATTCTTGATGTGGGCATATGCTCCAATGATGCTAATTGTAGCCCCAAGTGAAGCTCTTCACTTTAAGAAAGATTCTGGGTCTCTTTTTTTCTCCTTCCTGTAATCAGATTCTTCTTGAATTCTGGATTCTCAGATGGTTTTCAGATGACTCTGGATATGCAACTAATTTTCTTTTATTAGCATTTCTCTTGTTTTATGCCATTTCCAGTTTTACTTGTTTTGTTTTTCTGACCACTAATGAAGTGATTTCCTCTGGCTTTCTTCCAGATGAGGAAAGCCCCAATGAATTATGGTTATCCCTGGTTCTGCTGGACATCTGAATATATCACTTCTTATCTAATCAGTCCAAAATCTCTTGATTGATCTAATGTTCTACACAACCAAAGTGAATTTTCTTTTGAAAATGTGAAAGTCACCTGGGTATTACCACAGAATTAGATTCAAATTATTTGGATTCTGCCAACCTCCTACTTCACATTCAGTAGAGTAAGTTATTGGTATAATATGTGAAACCAATCCCAGGACCAGAAGTCACCCAATAGGGTTCTGCTAGAGAAACCAAATGGGAATCAAGGATAACTAAACAAAATGCATTTCACAGAACTAGATAGCTCATCTATACCAAGGTCATTATCACAAAATCTCTTGGGTTACTGCCAGAATTATTTCCTCCATCACAACTTGCTTGAACTCTATGCCCATGGGAACTCTCTGAGCATCCAGTAAGTGGTTGTTGTTCAGTTGTGCCTGACTCTTCATGCCCTGGTGTGTTCTCTTGGTAAAAATACTGGAGTAATTTGCTATTTTTCATTTTACAGATGAGAAACTGAGGTAAATAGGGGGTTAAGTGTCTTACCCAGAGTAGTTACATAGCTATTAAGTGTCTAAGGTGGATCTAAACTCAGCCCCAGTGCTCTGTCCACTGTACTACCTAGAAGCTCTAAGAAACAGGCTTAGCCTTTTGGAGATTTTCCTTAGACTAAACTACAAATTCACTCAAGGAGATTTAAATCTTCTCTATAAGGGAAACATGGAGGTATGCTGAAAAGAACATTGGATTTGTAGACAGGATTCAAATCCAAACTCTGCTAGTTCTTGTTTGTCTGACCTTGAACAAAGCACTTGCCTTTACTGGGTTATAAAATATAAGGGGTAGAGGCTAGAGGCTAGAATACATAGTACCTAAAGTTCAACTTCAATTCTGTAAGCTTTTGGCTATGACAAATGATAAATTCTAGGCATTGAATGCCAATCCTAGTGCAAAAAGAATCAAAAATCATCTTTATACAAACAGTTGTGGTCACTCTCAGAACCAATGGTGTTCTTCTTGGTGATATCTCTTTCCAGAGCAGGGCAAAACTAACAATAAGTGAAGAGAAAGTATATGGAGGTAGATTTCAGCTCAATACAATGGATTTTAAATCATTTAAATTCTCATCATTGGGATTGGATGCTTTATAAAAACAATCAGAAATATTTAAGCAGGTGTTTGCATGATGGAGGTGGATGGGGTGGAGAGAAATATTATAGAAGAGATTCTTGCATTGAGAGCTTTGATCATATGACAAGTAAGGTTCCATATCATTCTAAAATTCTATGTATTTATATTCTAACTGTGTATCTGCCTGACTTAATTTGATGACTGTCTATATCTGTAAGGATCTTATTAGGGCTATCCCAGAGAAATCTCAGAACATTTTCTAAGAAAAAAATCTCAGAACATTTTTCTGGATTATTTTGGACTTTATTTCCTTAGTTATCTATGAAATGCGCACTTGAGGAACAATGCACTATAAATGGAAATGGTGTTGTTGGACCATTGGAGTACGAATTCCTGTTTTGACTCAACAGCTGCATGAAGTTAGTCCATCTTTATGATTCTCAATTTTCTCATCTGTTAAAGTTATGTGACTGAAGCAAAGAATGAGTCAAATCACTCCTCGGTTCAATAAGTTCTCATAGCTCCCTGTTGCCCCTAGTATTAAATACAAGCTTCTCCCTCTGGCATTCCCTTCCTCACATAGCTCTAACCTATTTTTCCAGCCTTGTGACATTTCCTCCCTTTTACATAGTCCTTTGTCCAATTGATCTAGTTTTCCTGTTACTCTTTACACATGAGCTTCCATCGCTCTTCTCCATGCCTTTACATAGATTGTACCTCATACCTGGAATAACTTCCTGTTCTTTTGTTCAATCAAGTCCAACTCTTCATGATTCTAGGGACATATCAGGCCATTCTATCTTCTACTATCTCCCAAAATCTGCCCAGGCTCATATTTGTTGTTTCCATGACACTAATTATCCATCTCATCTTCTGCCACCCCTTTTCCTTTTACCTTCAATCTTTCCCAACAAAGTCTTTTGCAATGATTCCCATTTTCTCATTATGTGGCCAAAATATTTAAACTTTGGCTTGAGTATTTGTCCTTTCAATGAATAACTTGAATTAATTTTTTAAAGTATTAACTGATCTGATCTTCTTGCTATCTTAAACTTGGTAGTTTTCTCTGCACTACAATTAAAAACATTAATTCTGTAGCATTCAGCTTTCCATATAGTCCAATTCTCCCCTACACTACAGCTACTAGAAAAACCATATCTTTTGACTATATGAACTTTTGTCAGAAAGGTAATGTCTATTTTTAGAATACTATTCAGATTTTCCATAGCTTTTCTTCCAAGTATTAAGTGTTTTGAAATTTCATGGCTTCAGTCATCATCTGCAGTGATCTTTGAGCCCAAGAATATAAAATATGACACTTGATATTTCTTCTTCTATTTGCTGAGAAGGGATGGGACCAGTTGCCATGATCTTATGTTATTGGGTGTTTTTTTTAATGTTAAACTTCTGGCCAGCTTTTACATTCTCTTCTTTCACCTTCATCAAGAGGCTTCTTAAGTCTTCTTCACTTTCTGCAATCAGACAGGTATTGTCTACAGATTTGGGATTATTGATATTTCTTCTAGAAACCTTAATTCTAACGTTTGATTCATACAACCTTGTATTTGACATGACATACTCTGTATACAAGGTAAATAAGTGAGATAACAATATATAACCTTGTTGTACTCCTTTCCTAATCTTAAATAAATCAGTTGTTTGATGTACAGTTCTAACTTGCTTCTTCACCCTTATACAGGTTCCTTTGTAGATAAATAAGATAATTTAGTACTTTTACATCTTTGAGGATTTGTCATATTTTCTTGCGATACATGCAATCAAAAATTTTAGTGTAATCAGTAAAGCAGAAGTAGATGTTCTTCTGGAACTCCCATGCCTTCTCTATAAACCCTTGAGTGTGGAATACCTATCACTTCTTTGCTCTATCTACAATCCTTAGCTTTCTTCAAAGCTCAGCTCAAGCTTTATTTGCTGCAAAGATCTTTTTCCTGACCTTCTCCCAGCCCTCCCAGGTGTGTGTGATGACTTTGCATATATTTTGTATCAAGAAGCAATTTGGTATAAAGGATAGAGAATCAGCCTCAGAGTTACAAAGACCTAAGTTCAAATCCCTTTTTATTAAATATATGTATATTAGGTATCACTACAGTAAAGGTCAAGATCTAATAATGGAATAAACTAAAAGAATCCAAGTTTGTAGTAATTATGCTCCTGGAAGTATAATTGTAAATGGCTCAGGACTATGCCCCTAGTAATAGAAAGAAAACTATATAACATTTGGGGTGGGGGGTGGTAATTCCACTCTATTCACTCTCTCCTTTATGGCAATAAGGTAGAAGAAAGGGATAAAGACAGTAATTCCCTCTATATCTATTTTTTCCTTAGTTCTCTAATGAACTGAGAAAGTGCTCAAGTTAAAAAAATAATAATCATATCTTGCTGCTGTTTGCTTCTTTAGTTCTTCTCCAGGCTCCCCAGGAGTGAGGGTTTTAGGGGAGTAGAGTGGAGGGGAATTGTTGATATCAGGGCCACCACACCTGCAACAACATGGTGGAGTCAAAAGGAAATAAACCTTGTCACCACCCTCCTCTCCCTATTTTTTCCCCACCATTTACTTTTTCCAGATTTTGCTTTTAGTCCTGTATATAAGAAGCCACAAATTAGCATCATCTATGTTGTATATAGTATTTTAATTTATTTTGTTACACATTTCTTGATGATATTTTGATTTGGTGGGGTTGCAGTTCCACAGCATGAAATCTAGGAATGCAAGTTTGGTACTTCTGATTCACATTATAGAGATGTTATAAAGAAAACTGAATACATATTTTGCAAACCTTAATGTGCTCACCCTCCTTGACATTTCTGCATCATTTGATGCTACTGGTAACTTCTCCTGGATATTCTCTGTCTCTGTCTCTGTCTCTGTCTCTGTATGTGTGTGTGTGTGTGTGTGTGTGTGTGTGTGTGTGTGTGTGTGAAAGACAGACAGACACAGATACATAGTAAGAGAGAATGTGAAAGAGAGAGAGAAAGTACAGACAGACACAGAGAGAGACAGAGAGAAATGAAGAAAGACACACACCCACAAAAACAGAGAGAGGAACACAAAGACACGAACAGAGATAGAGAAGAGCTTGGAGACACTGTTATCTCCTGGCTCTCTACTTGCCTACCTGTTTTATTTGCTGGATCTTCATCCCTGCAATTCCTAACCATGGGAGTTTCCCAAGGTCTGATTTGGACCCACTTCTTTTGTTCTATTAACTCTCACTTTGTGAACTCACCAATACCTATGTGTTCCAGAGTCATTTCAATGTAAATGATTTCCAGAGCAATCAATCCAGCCCTCTTTCCTATCTTACCAACTGTCTTTTGGACATCTTGAACTAGATATCCTGTAGCCATCTCCAACTAAACATTTCCAAAATAGAACTCATAGTCTTTCCTCATTATTGCCATCCCCCCAAATGATAGATGCTTTTAGATGGTTTTAAATAGATGCAATATGGCAATAAGACAAGAAAAAGAGATTAAAGGAATTAGAGTAGGTCATGAGGAAACCAAATTATCACTCTTTGTAGATGATATGATGATATACTTAGAGAATCCTAGAGAATCGACTAAAAAACTATTAGAATTAATCCACAACTTTAGCAAAGTTGCAGGATACAGAATAAATCCACATAAATCATCAGCATTTTTATACATCATTAACAAAATCCAACAGCAATAGATAAAAAGAGAAATTCCATTTAAAATAACTGTCAATAGTATAAAATATTTCGGAATATATCTGCTAAGGGAAAGTAAGGATTTATATGAGCAAAACTACAAAACACTCTCCACACAAATGAAATAAGATCTAAACAATTGGAAAAATATCAAGAGCTCTTGGATAGGTCAAGCTAATATAATAAAGATAACAATTCTACATAAACTAATCTATTTATTTAGTGCTATACCAATCAAACTTCCAAGAAATTATTTTACTGACCTAGAAAAAATAACAACAAAATTCATCTGGAAAAACAGAAAGTCAAGAATTTCAAAGGAATTAATGAAAAAAAAAAGCAAATGAGGGTGGCCTACCTGTACCAGATCTAAAACTATATTATAAAGCAGCAATCATCAAAAGCATTTAGTACTGGCTAAGAAACAGAGTAATTGATCAGTGGAATAGGTTAAGCTCACAGGACAAAATAGTCGATGACTATAGCAATCTAGTGTTTAATAAACCCAAAGACCCCAGCTTTTGGGATAAAAACTCATTATTTGACAAAAACTGCTGGGAAAATTGGAAACTAGTATGGAAGAAACTAAACAGTGACCCATACCTAACACCGTATACCAAGATAAGGTCAAAATGTATTCATGATCTAGACATAAAGAATGATATTATAAACAAATCACAAGAATGTAGGATGGTTTATCTCTCAGATCTGTGGAGGAGGAAGGAATTTGTGACCAAAGAACTAGATATCATCATTAATCACAAAATAGATAATTTTGACTATATCAAGTTAAAAAGTTTTTATACAAACAAAACTAATGCAGACAAGATTAGAAGGGAAGCAATAAACTGGGAAAACATTTTTACATTCAAAGGTTCTGATAAAGGCCTCATTTCTAAAATATATAGAGAATTGACTGAAACATATAAGAATTCAAACCATTCTCCAATTGATAAATGATCAAAAGATATAAACAATTTTCAGATGAAGAAATTGAAACTATTTCTAGTCATATGAAAAGGTGCTCCAAATCACTATTGATCAGAGAAATGCAAATTAAGACAACTCTGAGATACCACTACACACCTGTCAGATTGGCTAAGATGACAGGAAAAGATAATGGCGAATGTTGGAGAGGATGTGGGAAAACTGGGACACTGATACATTGTTGGTGGAACTGTGAATGGATCCAACCATTCTGGAGAGCAATTTGGAATTATGCTCAAAAAGTTATCAAACTGTGCATACCCTTTGACCCAGCAGTGTTTCTATTGGGCTTATATCCCAAAGAGATCTTAAAAGAAGGAAAGGGACCCACATGTACAAGAATGTTTGTGGCAGCCCTTTTTGTGGTGGCAAGAAACTGGAAACTGAATGGATTCCCATCAATTGGAGAATGGCTGAATAAATTATGGTATATGAATGTCATGGAATATTATTGTTCTTTAAGAAACGACTAGCAGGATGATTTCAGAGAGGCCTGGAGGGACTTACATGAAGATGCTAAGTGAAATGAGCAGAATCAGGAGAACATTATATACAGCAACAAGACTATACAATGATTAACTCTGATGGACATGGTTCTTTTCAACAATGAGGTGATTCAAACCAGTTCCTATTGTTCAGCAATGAAGATAGTCATATACATCCAGAGAGAGGCCTGTGGGAACTGAGTGCAGACCACAATATTTTAATGCTTTCTGTGAATATTTGCTTACATTTTGTTTTCCTTCTTAGGTTATTTTTTTTTCCCTTTCTAGATCTGATTTTTCTTGGGCAGTAAGATAACTGTATAGTATGCATACATATATTGAATTTGTCATATAATTTAATATATTTAACATATATTAGACTACCTGTCATCTAGGAGTGGGGGTGGGGGAAGGAGGGGAAAAATTTGGAACAAAAAAATTTTTTGCAAAGGTCAATATAGAAAAATCACTCATATGTTCTATAAATAAAAAGCTTTTAAAAAATGGATTCTTTTTTTCTTTCTTTGTGTAATGGGGGATTGGCTAAAGTGATGCACATATTCTTCTGTACATCATAAGTAGGCAGGGTATAGTCAGAACATATGTGTGTGCACTTTGAATTTAAGGATGGGGCCTTCCATTATGAATTTTCAGAAATGGGCTCACAAACCCATGTATGGGATGGCTATTATTATTGTTTGTCCTTTGTTCTTGAAGAGGATCACGACATTAGGGAGGTAATACCATGACATTCAGGTGAAAGGAATCTAAGTGAGGGAAGGATGAGGGATAGCAGTAGACAAAGCAAACTGCATGTTCCAATGACTGGGTTTTTAAATGGCCATTTCCCTGTTAACAGCTGTATCCCCAGTTCTTAGAAGAATACCTGGCACCTAGTAAGCACTTAACAGATTATTGTTTAATTGATTAATATATAATAATTACTGAGAACTTGATGCATGAATGAATATATAAATGTATAATAAAACTTCTGGTTCCATTCCTAAATCTTCAGCCTTTTCTACCTGTTTGCAAGGAGCCTTCTCACTCTGGAGATTTCTCTAGCACTGAGACCCTTTCCTCTTATTAATAAGAGATTTTTTCCTTGGTCAGAATTACTATTTCATGAAATACTCAGGTTATCTAATATCTTCTTCCTTCAGGTACCAGTTATCAATAACATCCATCCCACATATGGACTTGTGAGCCCACTTCTGGAAATTCATAATGGAAGTCCCCATCCTCAAATTCAAAGCACATACACATATGCCCTGACTCCTGCCCACTTACGATGTGCAAAAGAATATGTGCATCATTTTAACCAATTTCCCATTACACAAAGAAAGGCAAAAAGAATCCATTCTCTTTTGCTTTCTCCCATTAGATTGTAAGATACTTATAAAAAGGAACTGTTTGGGGGTTTGTTTTTATTTGTATTCTCACTAGTTAGCATAATGCCTGCCACAAAGTAAATAATAAATGCTTTATCTAGCTGTTGCTACTATTGATCATAATAATAATGCTGATTTTGACTGATGATGATAATTGTCCTATCTGCCTTGGTCTAGCTTTTTCTACTGCTAAAGGCCCTCTTCTAGTTGTCATTAAGGGAAAAGAAAGGGGAGTGCTCCACAGCTAAGTCATTTATTCTTTGTTCCTTGACACATTCTCCAGCTTTTCCCCTTAAGCCCAGAACTTTTTTCTCATAATAAAAACACAGTCAGTGATGTTTGTGCTATTCTTGAGCACACACCAAATGTCATAAGGAATACAAAAATAATTGTCACCTCTTCTTTCTCAGATCCAGCCTTGGGATTCCCAGAGACAGGATCCAACATCTTTGTCTCTGGGGCAACACAGGTGGCCCAGATGAGTCAATCCATCCTCTCTGGCATGTGTCCCAGAGGTTTGGAAGGCTCTGGTTTCTTTACACATCCCAGGGTCTGTTTCATAGGACAATCCTCTCCATTGGTCAAAAAGTGCAGCCTTGTCTAGAAACTGTAGCCCATTACTGTAACACAAAGATAGACTGTGCTCAACTGGGTAAACACACCAGACAAGCTGGAATTTAATCTGGAAACATTTCATGTGCTTCACAGTGAGGGTGCCAGCCACTTCACTTAAAGGGGGCTAAGTGTAGGAGAAGGCAGTGAGAATAGCCCATTTTTCCCCTTAAAGGGGAATTTCAAATTAAATAAAAAACACCCTCTTCAAATGGGCCTGTTACACCTGATAATGAAAGCAAACTTCAGCAAAGGGAGTATGTAATCCCTTGGACTGAACTTTTGCCAGAAAAAAAAAGGGCCCGGGCCCCCCCCGGGGGGGGGGAGAGAGAGAGAGAGAAAGAGAGAGAGAGAGGAAAAGAAGGAAGGAAAGAAAAAAGGAAGGAAAGAAGGAAAGGAGGAAGGAAAGAAAGAAGGAAAGAAAGAAGGAAAGAAGGAAAGAGAGGGGAAAAGGGAAAGAGAGGGAAAGAGAGAAAAGGAGAGGCCCTTATGTTAAATAAAAAACCTTTTGACTCTTCAGAGGAAACTCAACAAATGAGTAACCCTTGTCAAGTCACTAAAGCAGAAACAAGGAACAATTAAGACAGCTAAAACCATCCCCAAAGCTCAAGTTTGGCATTTGCTGAACATCATAAACTATTTTCCAAATGTTTGGGGTTTGGCATAACTAAGGCTCATGGTTGAGAAACTTTCCTGATGGTCTAAAATTTGCCTTTTTCACTTTACCCTTTTGTAGATATCAGAACCAACGAATTCATTTCCCAAAAACATTAAGTTTTAGAGAGTTGCCTAGAACACTCATTAGTGCAATAACTTGCTCAGGGTCACATACAGAACAATTATGTGTCAGAGACAACCCTCTATCTACTATATCATTCTTCCAGATAAATGTTTTAAAGCAGTCATGAGTCTCATTGAGGAGACCCTGGAAAGTCCCAAGTCTTATTGTAATCACAGTATAAGCTTTTCTTTGAACCCCCAAATCCATCATTTAATCATGATTTATCTAGGAAAGTTATGTGGCCATGGATCATAGAAGACTCCACATTATAAAGAATCAGAATTATAGGCACCTATGAGGCAATAGAGAAAGGTACAATGACTATAAGTACATGCATGATCCAAAGATGATTTACACACAAGTGTTATATGGCTATCACTTAGGAAATGTGTTATTGGAAAAAGATATCTGAATGGCCAAGTAATGAATGGGAGAATAATAAGAATGTCAAAAGACCTAAAGGAGGGCTTCCAATAGATCTGGTATATTCTTTTGTGAGATTTCATTGGAGGACAAAAACAAGAATTTTACAAGCTAAGAAGGCGTGGATGATTTGTCATATGTACCCATGGAAGGAGTATCCATATTGACAAGGTCATGGATTTTTTGGTACATTTCAATCTTTCAAAGTCTATTATCATCACAGCCTACCATAAGGAATTCACCTCTTAAACACATAGGTGTTCAAGGCTTTTAGTGAATAGCTTACTCCCTTGATCTTAGAGAATGGAGGCTTATAATCATTAAGAAATAGAGAAAAAATAGAAAAAATTTTTAGAAAATACCTAGCACTGATTAATTTGGTTCTAGTTTGCTTTTTTAATTAACAAAAAATGTTTTCTATTTCTTTCATCTTCTCCCCTCTCTATCCACCTTCTTCCATTGGAATTTCTTTTTTAAAACTTTAGTAACAAATATAAATGGCAGATTCTTTAAACTTGATTTAGTGCCTATTTGAATTCATGATTCTTAAAACATGTTTATTCACATCAATTCAACATTAAGTATCTACTGTATAGGAATAGAAGAAAATAATAAGTCTACATAAATATGGTCATTGTCCTCAAGAAGCTTTTAGTCCTTCTGTAGGAAAACTTCCTCTTAAGGTCTTAATTCATGTCCATTTCAAAAAAGATGAAGATCTATACTGGTAAAGAAAGTTGCTGATCAGAAACTTCATATTATACCGATGAAATCACAGGACCAGTCTTTAAAAACAAAGAACACCTCCTCTTCTCCAAAAAAAGCAACCAAACAATTTAGGATTGTGAATTATTATTGATTTGGATATTTTTGCACCCAAATAAAAATGTATATATTTTGCATAACTTAGCAAAAAAACAAATGAGCAATAATAACACAAAAGTTGAACAGAAACTTTTTTTTGTTTTGTAAGTGAAAATGGGTCTCTCAAAGTTGGCCTCCTGATTTCTAATCAAGCTTGAAGGCAGTTTCCTAAAAAAGACCTGGCTACTTCATCAACTGACTTGGATCAAGATATGAGTTTCAAAACAATCAATCCTTGGTTCCAGAAATTCACATCAGAGAAAAATCTTTTAGCAACTTACAGTTTTTCTTGGATTATTATTTGATGCTATGCAGTGATCTCAAGACTTTTTTTAAAATTCTGTTATGTAGAATGTTTTAAAGTCACATAAATCTTTGCTGACTTACAGCTGCCCAAACATTGGAGAAAAGAAACATGTACCAACTTAAATGGGGGTGAGTGAGTAGGATGGAAGGTAGGGTTGACCTCTCCCTGTTCCTATGAATATCCTAAATATCACAAGCAAGAATTTGACAAGATTGTTTCACCTAGGGGGGACTTAGTTTTATTGAAGGGGACATTGTTGTTAGTCATTTTAGTCATGTCTGACTCTTTGTGACCCTTTTTGATGTCTTCTTGGCAGAGATACTGGAATGGTTTGCCATTTCCTTCTCCAGCTCCTTTTACAGATGAGGAAGTGAAGTAAACAGAGTTAAGCAAACTACCCAGTCAGCTAGTAAATAGCTGAGTCTATATTTGAACTCAAGAAGATGAGCGTTCTTGATTCTAAGCTCAGTGATCTATCCGATGCACTACCCCCTAGAAGAGATTATATGTCAATACAACTCAAGAAAGCACTTGTGTTTTTGTTTTTGTTTTTGTACAAGAAAACTGTCTGCTGCAAGTCTCTTGAGTTGGTGAAGTAGCAATAAGAGATGACTTTTTTTTAATGACTGATGCCCTTTTAATCTCTACAAAGATGCTGATGTAGAAATTATGCTGCCAAGATATCAAGAGAATCTTTACTTGTTCCTTGAATGAGATAACAGATATAGTCTTCTGCAAATGTCAAAGGGCTTTATATGTCTATTGTCATTTTTCTCATTCTATCCATTTTTCTAAAGTTTCACATAGTGATAGAAGCTGGGAATGTATTGCATCTCTGCTGCAACTGTTGCTTGCCAATACATTTCTGAAAGTATTCTGAGAGCAATTTTAACAAACTCTAGCCAAGTATTCCAACTTTCGGTAGATCTAACAACAGTAAATAGAAGCAGTAGATCATGCCAAACATTTTATGGATTATAAAACAGAACTGGAGGCTAGAATGGCATAATAAAAGATTAAAATCATAAACCACACAAGGAATGAATAAAATTTGATCACCTAGCCACAAAAGTTACAACTCAACAAACTTTGTCATTGCTCTATGTTCATACAATGGCCCTCTATAATTATTTAGGATTACTCCAAATTTCTTTAAAAAATATTATTAAATGTAAGGGTCTCACAGTGACAAAATGAGATTCTTCAAATGAAGTGTGATTTCATCTTTATGGGTACTCTTTCTTGAAGATTAAAGGCTATCTACACCCTCTTATTCAAAATGCTTCCTATTCATATCCTCCTGTCTGTTTTCCATAAAACATCCACCCAATATGCTAGAAACCTTTAACTAAAGTTTTAGATCTTGTGTAGATGCCAAGGAAATAGATAGGCTACCCACTGGTAATCCCTGTCTCATCACAAAACCAGCTGGCCTTCTTTTCTGCTCACACATCTCCCTTAGGATATCCTTATTATATGAGTTATTTGGTACCATTCTTAATAATGTCCTGAAGTTTCTTCATACCTGCCATGCCCCCCTCCATTGTACAGTGGGCAACATATAATTTTGATTCTTTGAAAACTGTGGTGCGTATTTATATGCATGTTTTCTCCCCTATTAGAATATAAATCAAAGGCAAGAGCTAATTTTTACTTCCTTTGAATCTGCAGTATTTAAAACAATGCCTTCATAAAGTAAGTGCTTAATAAATGTTTGATTGATGGATTCATTCTTTTGTAACTAACAGTCCTGAAGCATATACACAGGGCTGTGAACAGCATCAGAAAATCTTTTTGGTCAGTCAAGAGGTAATAAGATAATATGGGAAATTCTAATACTTTTCTTAATGGAAGGGAAGAAAGCTTCTTATTAAAATTAAATATCAAATGACTTTCTTAAGAATGAAACGGAGTATGGGAATACAGCTGTGATTTCACTAGTATGGGAAATTCCTTCTACCAAGGCAGGTTGGTCTGTTGTCAGGAACTTCTAATCTTCTTAGAAAATTGTCTATAATTCTGGATACTAGTTTTCCCAAGATCATATAACCAGTATATTAGAAGCAAGACCTGAATCCATGTCTTCTAAATTCTAAGGTCAGCTTTTTATTATACTGCTAAGATGAAATAACCATCTTCATTCAATGACAATATGTTCTTTGGAATCTTGATAAACATAGCTTATTATTTTTGAAGTTTGTTCATCAAGAAACACATGTTGGGACAGCTAGGTAACGAAGTAGATAAAGCACCAGTCCTGAAATCAGGAGGATCTGAGTTCAAATCTAGTCTCAGACACTTAACACTTCCTAGCTGTGTGACCCTGGGCAAGTCACTTAACCCCAGTTGCCTCAGGGAAAAAGGAAATACTTGTGAAATCTCATTTATATCTCACTTTATCATTTTTTTTAATGATAGCTCTAACTAACACAATCATTCAGAATATTAGATATATGAGTTCCTGGGCAGTGATCAAAGTAAAAACAGGGGAGGTGAAGTTATTTAGAGAGATGCAACCTGAGAGGGATAAGGGAAAAACATATGCAAATTAGAACAAGGTATAGTTCTCTTGTCCTATCCTGGATCTGTCCTGCCTTAGAGAAAAGAATCCAATAAAGTAAATCCCAACAAAGGGCTAGGGAGCTATGTTCTACCTCCAAAGAGTATTTATAATTGAAAAAAATTTCAGTTGGTCAACAAACATTTATTAAGTGACTATTATATGTTGGGCACTATGCTAAGTTCTAGGAATACAAAGAAAGTCCCAACTCTTTTGATAAAATTGAATATGGTGTGACTCCTAGGTAGGAAAGTGATTTGGTAGATAAGGTCTAAAAAGCAGGGAGAGGAGAAGGCTACTGATTCTGCCATTCTGTAGGTCAGGCTCGGTCTTGTGAAAAGATATCATAACTAATAGGGAGAAAATAGACAATGACCATGCATATATTTACACATATATATGCATATATATGTTGTGTGTAAACATATATACATATGCATAACATACACATATATTTATATAAAATAATATAAATGCACATTTATGTGTCTATATATGGGTGTGGATGTATGGAGGTGTGTGTGTATGTGTATGTATGTTCAGATTTGTGGGTAAATATGCGAAGGCAAGTAGATTATAGACTTATCACCTCAGAGAATGCCCCTTACTTTAATTACATCTTTGGAAAATGTGGTGCCATTTTTTAAAACTACAGTATAATTGTTTCCTTTTAATACAATCAAATTCTCCAGAGGCAAGTGAGTTCTTTGTTCAGCTAGCCAGGCATTCTAATTATCAAAAATGACTGAATTCTCTAGACAATTTCTGCTGAATAAACATGGCTATTGTTTCATTCAGAGGAAACTTGTTTGGAACTTACTTAATTAAAGTAGCATATTTCATTCTCTAGGACTAGTTTCCTACCTCTTCACTCTCTATTCCTTCACTATTCTCCTCCCCTGATTGAGAAATTCACTGGAAAGAAAGTTGGATTTGAAACCAGAGGGACTGAGTTCAAATGCCATGTCTGTTATATACTAGATGTGTAACAAGGTAAATCACCTTATTATTCTTTCTTTGGTTTCTTCGTTCATAAAATGATTGGATTGTACTAGATGGCCTCTAAGATCCTACCTGTTCTAAGTAGATGATCCTAGCAATCCCTAAATTCATTGAAGGCTCCTACCAGTATCATATGTAAATTTGTTTTTTAGGGCTTAGCTGGTAAGAACAGTAAGCAGTAAGGCTAAATGGTATAGTAGATACAGTAATGGGCCTGCAGTAAAGTATAAATTCAAATCCAGTCTTAGATACTATCAGTGTGACCTGGAACAAGTCACTTAATCCTGTTTGCCTCAGTTTTCTCATCTATAAAATGAGCTGGAAAAGGAAAAGGCAACCACTCCAGTTTCTTTGCCAAGAAAACCTCAAATGGATTCACAAAGAATTGGACAAAACTTAAAATAACTGAACAATCACAAGAATGCTCATTAAAACATAAAAACTTTGCTGCATTCTTCATTTTCATTTTGTAATTCTGCCATCAAATATCGTACAGATGCTGTATAGAGAAGAGTAAAGTACAAGAAGACTACAAAGGGATCAAATTGTGAAGAACTTTAAATACCAAGCTTCACAATTTATCTTTGACTGTAGAAATAATAGAGTTATTTGATCCTACAGATTATAGGCAACTCCTAGGGTTTATTGGACAGGGTGGTCCAATAAATGATCAGACTGAGTTGTAAGGAATGAATTTTGCAGCTACATAACTCTCAAAAACCATTTACTCATCCTCAAAGGGTTGCAATCTGCATCTCCAGAGGGAGAAGTCATTTCAATTAAAGGATGATTCCTGGAAGAAATGAAATTTGCACTTCTACACTGTAAACCTCATGAAGAAATTCCATTTATCTCTTTTGTTGACTCATGTACAGCACAATCCCTGAATAAGAAGATCTTAGACTCATAGACTTGGAACTGATGTCAGAGATCATATAGTCATCCAGATTAAGGAGATTCAAGTATAACTATATTACAGGTGACATGAATTGGTCCCTTGTATTCTTTTTATATTCTGTAGTTGTAGTTGACCAAGACCAAAATGATATTCTTGTTATTCCTAGGATAGTGAGTGTTGAAAATTCATCCTGACCTTCTCTATCCCAGCCCCACCAAATAGTATTTTTTGAAATAGTTAAATAATTCTTCATTCCCAAGCACACTCTTCCTGTTTATTAACTGTGCTCTCTCAGGGATGAAACAAAGAGACTTTATGCTACTTTTTTTTTTCTTAAATTGGTCTAACCCAAAGGATACACCTCATGAGAAACAGGAGACAAGAATAATCACAGACCTTATTTCTGGAAGCAAAATGGTCTCACTTTCCTGAGTTCACTAGTGTACATGAAATAAATGTTTTCCATCAAGGATTCTGATTTTGGAAGCTTTAAAACTGAAGCCGCCAATAAGTAATCTACATAATGAGCTGTGTCATTGAACTTTTCCAGATTTTTTTTTTAAAGAATAGTAATCTATACCTTTTGTGTACATTTGCTGAAGTGCTCCTAAAGTGATGTTATTGTAAATTCAGACTTTGGCTGACTATCAATACCAAGGTTATGTCTATCTCTCACTCAATACTGATTAGAAGTGAGGAAGGAGAGAGGGTCCAGGGGAAAATTCAAAGCCGCTCCTATCATTTCGTGCTGTTCATTATCAGACTTGCCTCTGTAGAAATCTCCCCAAAGCCAAGAATAGAAGAAACCTTTGGAACTAGTCATTTAATTGAGGCATTTCCTTCCTCCATAAGAATTCTGCACGTTTTGAACTTGGCTGAAGGATAAGACCATTTTAAATCTAAGAGAAGTATTCTTAACAACATCCCTGGGCCTCAGATGATGATGGGATGATCAGGATAAGAAAGCAATTATACAGACTATGCTGTGAAAACTCCTAAATTACTGAGCATCCTTAAAGCAGCTGGATTAACACATCACCACCTTTCTGTTACATACATTAACAAGTTGGCTCCTAGTCACCATTTTTATTAATGCCAAGTGTCTTTATTTAGTGTCAATATCTCTGACCCTCTAAATCTCATTCCTTAAAAACAAACTAATCAGGAGCTGAACACATGTTTTCAAGGATGTCTTTACGGACTCCAATCTTGGAATTGTAATTATTTAGTCCCACCATTTCTTTGATGGATGACTCTGGGAGATTGAAGAACTTGCCCCAGGTCTCTAACTTTCAATGATTCTACAAATGACTCTCACTAGATATGCTTATATAAAACCCAAATAAAAAATCTTGGAAGAAGCTCTGTTTTTCCCCCTAAGGAAATTTCTCTACTTGTGGTATTTTATTCACTTAAGTTAAACTGACAGTCATGTTGAGGAAAGGTGCACTAATTAGCAGTAGGAAACTGACAGAAGAGCAAAAACAATAGGAAAATGAGGAAAACCAGATTGTAATGCTGGTTTTGAGGACAGTAGGAATATCCAGAAGTATGTTCCCATTTAAGTCAGGGGAAAAAAAGGTTCCAGTTTCCCCCCTTTGATACATATTAGCTATATGAGCTACAAGTCACTCAAATTATATCAGAGGAAGGAGTTTCTACACTGGGAATTCAATATATTGACAAAATTGCCACCTACAAAACAAACACTAACACATAGCTGATGGGTGGATCAATCTTTTTCTTTTATCAAATGTCTAATAAAACTTCATTGATTTAGGTTAATAGAAGCAGTTAGGTTTCACAATGATCACTAGACTAGAAGCCAAGAAACCCTGAGTTCAAATCTAGCCTCAGGCTTATTAGCTGTGTAACTATAATAATAGCACCTCCTTTTCAGGGTCATGGTGAGGAGAAAATGAGATAATATTTGTAAAGCACTTTGTAAATCTTAAAATGTTAAACAAATGCTAGTTATTTTTTATCATTATGATTATTATTATTAACTTGAGATAATGGAACTCTAAATTGATAAAATTCTGAACTGTGGAAAAAAGAAACTTTCATTATGTACTCAAAATTTGACAAGGCTTCTCATAACTGAAAGGTTGTCCAACAGGTGATCATTATTTTTTACCATAGTAATTCATGAAATTATCAACTCACAGAGAAGGATTTGTCATTATTCAGTCTTTTTTCAATCACATCTGACTTTTCATGACCCAATTTGGGCAAAGATATGGAACGGTTTGTCATTTCCTTCTCCAACTCATTTTTCATGTAAGGAAGCTGAAATAAACAGGGTTAAGTGATTTGTCCAGGGTCATACATCTAGTAAGTGTCTGAGAGTGGATTGGAACCCACAAAGATGAATCTTCCTGACTCTAGGCTCTGCATTTTATTTACTGCAGAGCTGTAACATCTATAGAGCTGTCATGCAATAGTAACTCCCTTAAAAGTAAGTCTTAAGTTAGATGACATTTTTTAAACAAAGGACTTTGATAACCAGAAAGTCCTACCTTCATACCATTTATTAAGAGGGAATACATCGAAATGAAAAGAACCCAGAATCAAGAATCAGAAGACATGATATCTAATCGCAACTTTGCTATTCATTATTTGCTTGATCCCAGTGAGGACTTTATTTTTTTAAGACTCAGTTTCCTTAAAAGGATAAGCCTAGATAACTTCTAAGGCCCTTCCCCTCCCCCATAAACCTGTACTAAATAGGGAAATTTAGCAATGGTTATGTTTCAGGGGACCAACAATTGCCTCATAGTTCTGCCACATCCCTGGAACAAAGGTCTGTATTATAATAATGGGACCCCATCGTATTCCTCTTATATTCCATGAGAGTATTGATAGTGATTTGAGTATTGAGTGGTAGAGAGTATTGATTGTTAGCCACTGTTCTCTGTGGTGATAAATCACCCTACTGGCCTAAAGTTTTCTGCTTTCCCCTTTGACAACCCTAGAGCCAACTACTTTAGGAGGTGTGCTTTTATTCAGAAAGAAAGGAAATACTTGATCTAAGGTGTTTTGCATATACCAAATACCAGTTACCAAACAAAAGCAGTTCAGCTTTTGGAAGATTTGATATCTTCAGTGTAGCCACTTGAGCAAAGGCTCAGTCCCTTGAAAGGCCAAGTTAAACAAAGCAGAATTAAGACTAAATTGGTCCCCTCCTCTAACATTCATAAATCCACATGGGGGAGGTCATGAATGGGATAGGAAAAATTATAGCTGAGTTACCTTGGCAGCTGCCCAACCAATCTGTGTGTTCTGGAGAAAGGAGAGGGCCAAACATCATTGCTGTGGGGGCTCCAGTCTAATTGCTTTGCATTCTTACTGTTTATATAGCAGACTGTGAAAAGTGAAATCCGTTCCTTTGAATGGTTGGCTCAGATTCCCAAAAAAAATTGAAGGAGAAACATTCATCACTAAATTATTTCTACAACAGGATGGCTCTTGAAGAGATCATTTACTCAGACCCCTACCTCTAATTCCACTAAATAGAATTCATGGACATCTGGAGATCAAGAGTGATATTATAGAAGAATGGATGTTAAGTGATGGAAACATGTGAGGAAGATACATCTTCATTCTGTTTTTGAGCACCAATTTCTAATCTAAGATACAGAGAACTGGCAAAAATTGAGATGAATATAAGCATATCTGGTTGACCAGATGAGTTGCTGCCAATAGACAAGATCCTATTGGCTTCTTTTGACAAAGAAGTAAATTGTCAAATATCTGCTGCTTATCAGACAAAACTTTGGTTCTGGCCATCAGTTGATGCTGTGCTTCTGTGCTCTTGGTGACTTAGAGGCATTTAGGTGATTTATTGTGTAGAGTACTAGGCCTGAAGTTAGAATAGACCAGAGTTCAAATCCAGTCTCAGAAACTTATTATCTGTGTGATCTTGGACAGATCACTAAATCTCTATCTCAGTTTACTTAATTGTAAAATAGAAATAATAATAACACTTATCTGTCTCCTAGGATTGTTGTGAGAATCAAATGGGATATTTGTAAAATGCTTGGTACGGTGCCTGCCACATGGTAAGTATTCTATAAATTCTATATTTGTATTCAATTTATTCTGTATTATTATTAATATAATATATTGTTATTTATTATGTTACTTTAATATTATTAATATGCTATCATATATTAGCCCTAGAGGATGCAATGCTATCTTTTTAAAATAATTTTATTGTTACTGATATTTATATAGCATGTTTATTGCTGAACATATTTCTCCTTCTTCCCCTACCTAGTGAACTGTCACTTCTAAAAAAAAAAAGATTTAAAAAGAAAGAGATAAAAAATGCAATTCAGGAAAACCAACTAATATGCGAACTCTGTTTGACAGTATATGAATTACTCCATACCCCTTGACTCCCCCCTCTGGATGAAGGTATATTTTTCTTTTTCTTTTTTTTTGTTATTTGATAATATTTTATTCCATTTCATGAAAACATCCTGAAGGTATATTTTTCAATTTTTCTGGTGCCAAGTTTGGCCACTATAGTTATGGTTATCATTCCTTAAAAGTAACAAAAGTCCCCCAACTCAGTCAGTATCCTGATTCACTAAAAAATTTTTCCTCTTACTATGGTTTTAAGTCTGTTTCCTATCTGTTTTGTCCTCAATGTAGTTGGAGAACAGATGCCAATATAATAACTCTCATATAAAATCAGACAACAGAATTTTGAGCTCTCTGTTAGAAGACATTTGTGTAGCATGTCAAGAAGCATTTATTAAATACTTACTGTATACCAGCAACGATAAGTTCTAAAAATAACAAAGACAGAGAACAGTTACTTTAAGAAGTTCACATTGTCAAATTTTGAAAAAAAAAAAAACACAACTGAATAAGTCAAATCAACAAGCATTTTAAAAGTGTTTACAATGTGTCAAGTACTGTGCTAGATACCATGAATACAAATTCAAGCAGAAAGAAAGTCAGTCTCTGTCCTAAAGGAGCTTACATTTTCATAGAAGATAATATAGAAAAGAAAGGGAAGATGGTAAGGTAGATTAGCCTTCAAGAAGAGATGGTAGAGAAAATGTGGAATGTCAAGAGTGCAGCCTGGATTAGAATGAAGACATAGCTAGCCTGAACATACTTAAAATGGAGATCAAGGAAGGTGTCAGTCAATCAAAGGAGATACTTCAAATGTGAGAAGTCCAGGCATGAACTTCCAGGGTGAGAAGATTTATTTGATATGGTAGAGAAAATCCAGAAAGCCAGGAATTCAGCCAGAAAAGGATACTGGGAACTTTGGAAATAATACAGAAATGCAAATATTTTCTCCATCATTTGCCACTCAAACTCCCTCCATGTCTTCTCATTATGGCAGATTCTTGCCCATATCTTACCATAAATCCTTGACAGTGGTTCTCCCTACCATCTGGGGCTGTCTTTCTCTGGTTGTTTTAATGTCCCAGAGAAAGTCTTAGAAAGCATCCAGGTTTGCTCTTCTTCTGATTCCCTCCTGGCCTACCTCCTTTTCCTGACATATACATCCTCCATAATATCTTTCATGTTGCTTCTCATGTGCAAACCATTTTGGGTTACATGAAGCATGCAGTCTGCTCATGCCCACCATGTGTGTTTCCATTACTCTTTTGGTTATTTGTAATTTTGATGCTTTTGAAAATGTGGTGTTCCATTACTCACCACCATAGAGCACCTCCCGGAAAATAAATGTACTAAAAAGAGGGCCTTTTGCAGCAGCAAAAAGTTGGGCATCATTGGAAGTGGTCTGCAGTTTTCAAATATGATTCTGCCCACTCCCCCCTTGGTACTCTTTAGACCTGAGCCCTTTGAAGTACCAGTCTAAGACCCACACAGTAATAGACTGTCTCCACAAACTATTCATCCAGCTGCTTGTCATGCAAAGTCTGTGAAACACTCTTTTTTATTCATATTTTTGGACTGACTCTATCATCCTGTTGTGGATTTCAGCAGAGATTCAATGGAGTAGTGGATTACCACAATATCAGTAACAATGAATAATATTTGAAGAATCTAATCATTAATAGTGAATCCTCCCTTCTTCCAAGTTACTTTAAATCTCAGTGCCTTCCTTCTGAGGTTATCTTTTAATTCATCCTGTATTTATCTTGACTGTACATACTTGTTTGCATGTTGATTCCTCCATTTAACTTGAGTGCCTTGAAAGAAAAAAACTGCTTTTTTTGCCATCTCCAGTGCTTAGCACAGTGCTTGGCAATTAGTAGGTGCTTAACTAGTTGTCTGATTGAATGACTGGTCAACTTCAGCAGTAACATCAGAATTGTCCAATACTTGAGGTGAACCTGTGCCTCTCTGTTTTTGACTACCCTGGATGGCAATACCCATCACTGAACATAGTTTGGATGCAACTTATTCCAAACCACAATGTATAGTGCAGGAAAACCAATCTCATTGTTCTCTGTATGTGAATAACATGGCATCTTCCATCTCCATGCATGAGATATTCTCCCTTCTCACTGAAGCATTTTGGAAATTCCAGGTTTCTGAAAAGGCCATTTTTTATAAAATGCCTTTCCTGAGCTCCCTAAATGTGTTTCTTTCCTACAAATAAAATTGTTTATATTTTAGTATTTACTTATTTGTAAATATTTTCCCTCAATATAATCCAATATCCTTGAATGCATGTATAATTTAATTTTTACTTTTCTCTTCTCAGAAGTTAGCAGTGTCTGAAATGTAGGAAGTGCTTAATAAATGCTCACTGAATTGAATTGAATCTCAGTTATTGCATATGATAGCTATGTGACCTTGAATTAATCACTCTATTTCTTTATATCTCAAATTCTTCATCTGCAAAAGACATTATCTTGGAAGATCTTTCATCTCCAAAAATTTGCAATCCTGTTAATTTATTGCACTGCCTTTGCCATAGTGTCTTGTATATTATCAATGTATACCTATGTGGGAAGTACTTTCCAAGATAATAATAATAATGAAAACTATGGTATGCTCTTTCTCTAATCCTTTGTATGTGCTTGTATATGCACATGCTATCTCTCCAATTGCATGTAAGCTCCTTACCAATCCTTGTTTCATTGTTTTCTTGTATAGTTCCAGACTTCATCTCAGTACCTGGCCTGAGCACATGGTAAATAATAAATAATGCTTTATTTTAATAATAATAATAAATGCTTTTTTATTATTAGCATCACTGGAACAAAAATTGGTATGTAAAATACCAATATATACTCTATAGAATTAGATAAATAGAACTAGATAAATAAGTCAAGAATAATTGAAAGAATTTTTTTTAAAAAAGGGAGTGAAGAATTGAGCTACTTCCAAATTTTTAATTTATATTTTAGAATTTACTTATCTGTAAGTATTTTTATTCAATATAATCCAATATCCTTGAGAGTATGTATAATTTCATTTTTGTTTTTCTTTTTTCAGAAGCTAGCAGTGTCTGGAATGTAGGAATTATAAAATTAGATAAATAGAACTAGATAAATAAGTTAAGAATAATTGAAAGAAATTAATATTTTAAAAAGGAAAGAGTGAAGAACTATGTTGCTTCCAAATTTTAAATTATGCATGAAGAAGTAATTATCAAAACTTCTTTAAAGTGAATAGAAAATAGTCAATGGAGCAGATTAGATTATCCAGATTTGGCATCAAAGACTTAAAAAAGCCTTTGATTTGTACATATAAAACAATAAAACAATGGAGAGTAATTTATGACATTAAAATTATCGAGAAAATTGGTAGCAAGACAAAAATGGAATTCAATTCATTCTCATGCTATAACCTAAAATAAGTTCCAATTGAATCATTGATTAAATATTTTAAAAATCAGAAAATAATAGACATTTATTTTTATTATTCAACAAATAGAAAAATTATTAACTACAAATTAGGAACTTCTAAATAACAAATCAATGCATCTAAAATAAGAAGGAGAAAATATATTGGGCTAAATTCATTTCAGAAAGAGGTCTTCCATGTATATGTCTCCAGCACAATGCCTGACACATAGTATTTACTTAATAAATGCTTGTTGATCTCTTGAAAGGCATGTCTGAAAGAATACTCTTCAATGACCCTCTGACCACTAATAAATAGATAAATAGCCATATGCTCACTATTGTTGTACACTATTTTCATGGAGCAGATATAGTGAAGATTCCAAAATGAAGAATTCTCTATACATAGTGAAGTACACTCTTTATAATGCTGTTTGAAAGTAATTTGTGCTAATTATATCAGTCTTAAAATGTTTAGAGCCTCTCAAATGGAACCTATAATCACTTAAGCATTCAGCTTCACTGTTCTATCAGGGAATACTGAATTGAAAGAGGAAAGTAAACTGGAGTGCTTTTGGAAAATTTTAAATTCCTCTCTGAATCAAAGACTTATCTTTTTAATGCCAATGTTCTTAATGTTCCATGACTGTGAATCATGGAAACTCAAAGAGTCTAAAGAATTAAATTTGTGTACAGGTCAGCCAAAGTCATTTCTAATCTGTAACAAATTGTCAATAAAGACTTTGAAAAAGCTTCAGTGTAAAAGGTGTCATTAAGGAGATGGATAGTCCAAAGAGATGGATGGTCCAAAAAAAGATTTGGGCTCACTCCATTGAAATCTATTCCACTTCAAGAGATCTAGAGGAAATCTCCTAGGATGGTAAACAGACTCTCCAGGGAAAATTTGTGGAAGATATGGATAAGAATCACACAGGATAAAAAGATATGGATGGGTTGGGAATGCATAATTCAATAGAATACCCACATCTATGTGATTAAATTATTAAAATAAGCCCTGTTAATTATATTTATTATGCTGATTATGTTTTATTTGTCAATTTTCTAATATTTTAAACAAGTTAATATCTAGGAATACTCACAGATTATAGTAGATTTGAACTTCTCTTTCTCTATTTTATCCCTACTAATTTCAAAAATCAAGACTATTTATCTTATAAAGAGCTATGATGATTATTATTATCTTTTTCTATTCTTGCAAACAATTTATATAAGTTAAGGATCATTTTAATGAAATTCATTTGGAAATCCATTTGTTCCTGGTGTCTTGTTATATATCCAATTGAAAACTGGGCAGGTAGGTGGCACAGCAGATAGAATGCCAGATCTGGAGTCAGGAAGATTCTTCTTTATGTGGTCTTGGGCAAGTCACTTAATCCTATTTGCCTCAATTTCTTCATCTGCAAAATGAGCTAAAAAAGGAAATGACAAACCACTCTATTATCATTGCCAAGAAACCCCTAAATGGATTCATGAAGAGTCACCGAAGTGACTGAACAACAATAAAAAACTGGAAATTATGTTATTTAGTTTAATTTGTGGTCAAATGAACATTATGAATGTTGGTTTAGTTCCTCAGGCACTGTGTTAATTCATTGATCATTAGACAAGAATGCACATTAAGAATAACCAAAAGTTAAAATGTCCCCTCTTCTCTAGGAAGCCAGATCTCTGTGACCTCATTTAGGATTGTCTTGGCACAGATACTGGAATAACTTGATGAGGAAACTGAGTCAAAGAGGGTTTGTCTTACACAGAAAGTAAGTGTGAGACCAGATTTGAACTCAAGAAGATAAATCTGTACACACAGACATACATACACATACAGAGAGAGAAAGAGAGACAGAGACAGAGAGAAGAGACATAGAGACAGAGAACAATTTTTGGCTGTTTTCTCCTCCCTCCCCCATTAGAATTCTAATTCATTGAGGATGGGCACCATGTTTTTTGCCTTTCTTTGTACCTCAAGTGCTTAGCACAAGACCTGGTGTATTGTAGGTGCTAAATAAATGCTTCTTGTCTTGAGTTATTTTTTTTCTTTTATCTTTAAAAACATGCAAAAGAAAAACCTAGCCCATAAAATTATAAAATTTTTGATTTGGAAGGAATCTCAGATGTAGGAAATCCTGACCCATAGCAGATGTGCTAGAACCAGCTCTACCCAGTTTGGGAGAACCTATTATTAAATTTTCAATGTAAGCATTTACATCTTGGAAATCAGTGAGGGCTACAAATCAGGGCTTGATTTATTTTTTTGTTAATTGTTTACCCTTAAGAATCTGACAAGGAAAATGTTGATAATTTAGATTGAACTTAAAAGTGTATTGTGGACATATTTTGGAGGGAAGTGATCTAGTTGTTAAACATTTACCTATGTACCCTTGCCCATACCTATATGAAAATTTCTGCTGCAGAGTTCATAAGTAGTAATAAAAACTTTTATCAAAGATTAATTATTAAATGCTTGTTGATTAACTGATTATAGTGGAAAGAGAACTGAATTTGGCGTCAGAAGAAGCTAGCCAATTAGCCTCCTTGAGTCTCAGTAAAATAGCATAAGAACATCTTTGCTACTGGCCCCAATACCAAAAAAATATTGCATTAGGAACACCAGGATTAGGGGAGGAAAGCAGAGAGAGGCATTTTCTAGGTACAGACTGTGGCTTTCAGAGGAATCTTGTAATCAGGAAGGGAACATCTTTAACCTTTGTAAATTCATGGGCCCTTTCCTGAACTATCACATGGCATCTCTATCAGAGGAGATCCACAACTAATAGGACTTAAAGAATGACCACCTATTGAATAAGGAAGCCAGTCTAAACTCCAGTGGCTGATATTATTTGTGATATAGGTTATTATATCCTTTAGGCAGGGCACTGATAATGTTATATCAATTGAATAAACTTTGTTCAGTCATTTCAGTCATGTCTGACTCTTTGTGACCCCATTTGGAGTTTTCTTGGCAGAGATCCTTGAGTGATTTACCATTTTCTTTTCCAGCTCCTTTACAGAAGAAGAAGATGAGTCAAACAGGGTTAAGTGACTTGCCAAAGGTCACACCTTACCCAGGTTCATTCCAATCGTAAGTTATCTAAGGTTGGATTTGAACTGAGGTCTTCCTGACTCCAGTTCTAGCACTCAATCCACTTCACTATCTAGCTGTCCAATCAAATAACCTACAAGCATTTATTAAGCTCCTGGGCTAGGCTCTAGAAATATAAACAAACAAACAAACAGATAGATAGATAGATTGATAACTAAAAAAACCAGCACTTTCCTTCAAGAAGCTTACATTCTATTGAAAGAGATGATATAGGGGCAGCTAGATGGCACAGTGAATAGAGCACCAGCCCTGGAATTAGGATTACTTGAGTTCAAACCTAGCTTCAGACACTTACTAGCTTTGTGACCCTGGGTAAATCACTTAACCTCAATTGCCACAAAATGAAAACAGAATATTGTCCAGGGGAACTGAGCCATTAAGTGACGTGGCCAGGGTCACACAACCAGTAAGCCTCAGAAGCAAGATTTGAAACCAGGTTTTCCTGCCTGTGAAGTTGGTTATCTATCTGGTATGCCAGGCTGTCTCTACTATAATCAACAGAATAATATCTACTATATACAGTAACTGAGTTTTGAGGCAATTTTCATTCTAATTGAACAATCCTCAAAGGAAGGAGGATAAACATGTTGGACAGTGACTAATAAGGAATTATAATAATAGCTAACATTTATATAGGACTTATGCTCTAAGTACTATGTTAAATGCATTAAATTATAAACTCATTTGATCCTCATAACAACTACATGAGATCAATATTATTATTATTCCCATTTACAGATGAGGAAACTGAGGCAAATTGAAGTTAAATGACTTGCTCATAGCTAGTGTCTGAGGTTGGATTTGAATGTGAATCTTCCTGACTCAGAAGCAAGATTGGAAATCAGGCCTTCCTACCAAGAAGCCAGTTATGTGTGACCTAGTGCTGTATTTACTGAGCCACCAAGAAGGTATGAATTGGGTTGTTTTCCTCTATTTTCTTTTAGTGCCTACTAAGTGACTACTGATAAAAAGAACATGGACATGGAGTATTTTCTCTTGGACAATTTGATCTCTGTCCTTCACCTTCAAAAAAAATGGAGGGAGTTTTGAAGAAAGAAATTACAATTTTGCAAACATTATGGGATATGCTCTTCAACATCTGATAGAATTCTCCGAATTTATCTCTGAAAACATGATCTTTCCATCTCTTCAGTTCTACAGAACTTCAGCAAAATCTTCTATGAATCAAGTCTTCAACCAACTCTTGGAAAACGTGAATAGCTTTGGGGGTTTGTTGTGATGGTTGTGATTGTTATTGTCACTATTGTTTTTGTATCTGTTCTCTGCCTAGACATGAGATAGGTAATATGGAGAAGAAAAAGTAGAAGTAGAAGTCTTGATCACTTCATGGATAGACAGGAAGGGAGAAATGGACTCCATCCTTCCTCACCTATACCTCCTTCATTGGGATCTTCTGCTTTTCTTGGCTAATTCCCAAATAATTTCAAATTTTCTCTTACCCTGTCTGGGTTATGAGGTCTGACAAGATCATACTCTGAAGTACTGAGGTTCTCAAGCACATTTTCAATATAATTTCAGAATTCAATCTGTCACTCTGAAATTTGATTTGGAGGAAACAGGAAATGGAACACATTTCTAAGCAAATGCTTTCCTTGATTACTTACACATGCAAATCTAGGAGCTAAGTTTAGATTTGTAATTAGACAACTTGGTATTTTGGGACCATGCTTACTGGCCAAAATAAACATCCAAAATAGTGATCTTGTCCATTGCATTTGGTGATTTCTCTTGGCTCTGTAATCTTAAAGTATACCTTACAAAATGTCTTTCATTGTCAGGTCTCGGTGACAGAAATTAAAGTGCCAAAAAGAAATGGATGTCATCAAAGGGCATAATAAGGTGTGTGTGTGTCTCAAAGGGATTCATTCTGGAATGAGGCAATAATAATCACAACTGACATTTACATACACTGTATATTCATCATAAGTCCTTCAGAATAGTCATGGATCATTATATTGCTGAAAATAGCAACGTTATTTACAGCTGGTCATCCCAGAACATTGCTTTTACTTTGTATACAGTACATTTCACTTTGCTTGAGTTCATGGAGGACTTTCCAGGTTTTTTATTTCTTTTTTTCTGAGAGCATCATCATATCAGTTTATTGAGCCATTCCCCAATTGATGGGCATATCCTCAATTTCCATTTTTTTTGCTCTTAGAAGAGAGCTGCTATGAATATTTTTGTACTTATAATATATATATATATATATGTGTGTCATATAATATAGATACATATAGATATACAATATATAATTATAATAAAATACATTATATTATAATCACAACACTACATATACAATATATAATATAATTAGACTATATATATATACATATATATATGTATGTATGTAATTTTCCTTTCTTTTATTTTTTTAATCTCTTTTGGTATTCATCCTTAGTAATGGTGTTGTTAAGTTAAAGAATATTCATGAATTTATAGCCCTTTGGCCACAGATTATATCTTTTGATCATTTATCAGTTGGGGTATGGCTTTTATTTTTTATAAATTTGACTCAGTTCCCTCTATGTTTGAGAAATAAGGCCTTATCAGAGAAACTTGCTTCAAAATTCTGTTTACAATTACTATTGCTAATTGTATTTCCCCCCATTTATTCTTTCTCCTTTCACCTAGTCTTCAAAAATGTTTTGCTACTGACCACTCCCTCCCCCAATATGTCCTCCCTTTTATCATTCTCCCCTCCCCTCTTCCCCTATCACATTCCCCCTATTTTCCTACAGGATAAGATAGATTTCTATAGCCATATTGAGTATGTATGTTATTTTCTCTTTGAATCAATTCTGATGAGAGTAAGGATCACTCATTCCCCTCATCTTTTCCCTCTTCCTCTCCACTGTAAAAGCTTTTTCTTGCCTTGTTTTTGTGACAGATAATTTCCCCATTCCACTTCTCTCTCTTCCTTTCTACCAATACCTTCCTCTCACCCCTTAATTGTATCATTTTTTAAAAGATAATATCCCTTTATATTCAATTCACACTTGTACCTTCAGTCTATATATACATCTTCTAACTGCCATAATAAAGAGAAAGTTTTAATGAACTACAAGTATCATCCTCCCATGTAGGAATGTAAAAAGATATGTCCTATTGAGTCCCTTATGATGTCACTTTCCTGATTACCTCCTTATGAGTCCTGTATTTGAAAATCAAAATTTCCACTCAGCTCTGATCTTTTCATTATGAATGTTTGACAATCCTCTATTTCATTGAATGACCACATTTTTCTCAGAAGGATTATACTCAGTTTGGCTGGGTAGGTTACTCTGTGTTGTAATCCAAACTCCACTGATCTCTAAAATATCATATTCTGTGCTCTCTGGTTCTTTAATGTAGAAGCTGCTAAATTTTCTGTTATTTTGACTGTGACTCCACTATACTTTAATTATTTCTTTCTGAATTCTTGCAATATTTTCTCCTTGACCTGGGAGTTCCAGAATTTGTCTATAATATTCCTGGGGATTTTCATTTTGAGATCTCTTTCAGGAGGTAATCAGTGCATTCTTTCAATTTCTATTTTATTCTCTGGTTCTGGAATATCAGGACAGTTTTCCTTGATAAGTTCTTGAAAGATTATATCCAAGCTCTTTTTTTTGGTCATGACTTTCAGGTAGACCAAACATTTTAAAATTATCTCTCTTGGATCTATTTTCCAAGTCAATTGTTTTTCCAGTGAAATATTTCCCATTTTTTCTATTTTTTTATTTTTTGGTTTTGCTTTATTGTATATTGATTTCTTATAAAGTCATTAGCTTCCATTTGTCCAATTCTATTTTTTTAAGGAATTATTTTCCTTAGTGAGTTTTTGTGCCTCCTTTCCTAATCAATCAATTTTGCTTTTTCAAGGCATTCTTTCCCTCATTATCTTCTTGCATTTCCTTTTGCATCATTCTCATTTTTCCTAACCTAGTTTTTCCTATTTAATTTTTCCTCTATCTCTCTTAATTTTCAAAATCCCTTTTGAGCTCTTCCAAGGCCTGAGTCCGATTCTTTTTTTTTTTTTTTGGAGGCTTTGGATATAGGAGCTTTGACTTTGTTATCATTTTCTGAATGTGTGTTAGTAACTTTCAATGGTCAGAAACTTTTTCTGTTGTCTGCTCATTTTCCTAGCCTCATTACTCTTCTTCCAACACTTTGTTAAAGTAGGACTGTTTCCTGGGTGGAGGATGCACTGTTCCAAATTTCATGGATTTTGTACAGCTGTTTTCAGAGATCCTTCTAGGGATCTGACCCCAAGCACTCTTTTCTATCCTGGAACTATTAGGAGTGTCCCCATTCCTCTGTAGCTGTAAGATATAGTGTATTAAAGCACGAGTCCTGCTTTGGTGACTCATCTGGGGTTAAGGTTGGCACAGTACTGGCACAGCCCGTACTAGGACTGCACATGGGACGCCCATCCCATTGCCCCAGACCCTCTTTGTTGACCTTTCAAGTCCTCCCTGGTGTCCCTGGCTGAGAGGTCCAGAAGTCTCCATCTCACTGCTGCTGATTCACCAGGCAAGGATCAGGGGCTGTGCTGGGATCACCTTGGGCTCCCACCTTTGTTCTATAGACCTGTTCTGCTGACCTTCCATTGATGTCTCTGGGCTGAGAGATCTGAAAGACACCAGTACTGCCACTGATTCAGAGGTCAGGTCTGTGTCTAGGCAGGATCTGGGCTGGTATGGCCTGCACCAAGACTGAACACTGGACTCCCACTCTGGTATCACAGACCTTTTCTGATGACCTTCTAAGTTGTCTTCAGTTGTATGTTCTGATGCTCAAAATTTTGTTAAGAGTCATTACTTAAAGGAATTCAGAGTGATTTCAGGGAGAGGTTGGGTGAGTTCCTGCCTTTATTCCACCATCTTGGCTCTACTTCCTTCATCATATTTTATAGAACAATAATATTCCATTAATAAGAAAACATTTCTTAATAAGGGTTATTCCAAGATAGAATGGGCTGCTGCATGGAGGTGATGAGTTTCCCTCATCATCTTAAGGAAAGGCAGGATACCCACTGGCACAGCATGTATGGAAGAATTAGAGTTTAGATTAGATGGCCTCACAAGTTCCTTCAGCTCTGAGATTCTGTGGGATACTTTTAAGCACCTAATAATAGGTGAACTTGTCATGCTTGACTCTTGATATGCTTCTTATCAAGTAAGAGTTTGGGGAAATGAGACACATGTACAAATAACTTAAATACCAAGTTGAAAGTGGTAAGCATCTAGTTGTATAAATAAAGTTCAATAAACCATAGACCCCTAGGGGCAATAGCTATTCCTAAGGAGTTTCTTTTTTTGGGGGGTGTCCCTCATTTCTGCCATAATGTATTTGATAAATGCTTGTTGAATAAATGACAATTAAGAGAGAACCAGAAAGGAAGAAATTACTTCTGCCTGAAGGGGATCCAATGTAGTGAAATGAAGGTTGGGGGATAAGATGGGCAACACATTACACAGATGTTATTCTGTAAAAATAAATTATTACGGGGCAGCTAGGTGGTGCAGTGGATAGAGCACCAGCCCTGAAGTCAGGAGGACCTGAGTTCAAATCTGGTCTCAGACACGTAACAGCTGTGTGACCCTGGGCAAGTCACTTAACCCCAATTGCCTCAGCAAAAAAGAAAAAGAAAAAAAAAGAAATTATTAATATTCAGCTGACCAAAGCAAATATCCATTGCCTATGCTAGGGTTACTTTTTCATCTGCTCCTATGGATTGTCCAAAATGTCTGGTGTCAAGGAAATCTTGTACCTCACAATCCACAATCCACATTTTTACACATGCAGCACAGATGAGTCCTTTTGGATTTTTAAAGTTTAGCATTACTTTTCTGTGTGAATGCCATTTTCCCCCTCCTACCCCACTCATTGCTTCTATATCCAACTATTCAGACTTCAATTTTTTAATGTCTTATTTAAAAGCACGATTTCCCCAGGAATGTCTTTGCACAGCTTATACTTTATAAAGACTCCTTTGAAAAGGGGGAATTAGTCACTCAGAGCGTGCCCAGTGGTAAATGTCTGTGGTATACATACTCATTCTATTGGCACCGATGGCCTGCTTTGAATTTGCTTTTCAAATGCATGGCTTCATGCATTAACATTCCCAGGGGACCACCTCCCTTGTCAGGATATAGCAACATGCTCCACTGTTTGCAGTCAAAATAATTTCCTTTTGTTACCCACCCTGCTTTGTGCCCCCTTTCTTCTATATTTCTATCTTTCTGGACATGGATACCTTCCAACTTTCTCCTTGCACTGTCTACTGAGAGAGGCTCTATATCCTCAATAAAGAATGGCGTCTTTCAAACGCATCCTCTCCCAAGAAATGGCTATAGAACCTCTTAAGATGAGCAACATAAACTTTTATTGGATATTTCCAATTGTGTGCCATTCCCTCACTTAAACCCAATTCACATGCATGTCATGGCATCACCTCCCTGATGTCATAATTCTCTTTGAGAACGAAGAACAAACAACAACAACAATAACAACGATTTAATAATACCCTTGTTACAGGCCAATATGATTTTATTTTGTAAAAAATCTTCACTATGAAGAATCATCATGGTTGATTTGCCAGGGATGTTATTCGACCCAAGCATGGCTTTTCTAAGCTCTACCCCTCTTAGGAATGTATAATTCCTGAGTCTATGGAGCACGGATTCCAGATTCCCTTGTCTCCAGCCACTCCCTAACTAAAAACAATATGGCCATGATACGCTCTTTTGTCCTGCATCATCACATTTGGAAATGGGGTAATGTGAGAACTTTAGATTGTAATCTTTGCATAGTATGGTACATAAAATTTAAAAACATCAAGCAGCATGTTAAATAAACCTTGCAAATGCTGTATAGAACAAGTTTAGAGTTACACCACAGTAAGAAAAAAAGCCCATGATACATTCTCAAAACATAGCCTCATTTTTAGGCAAAGAGTCATTTTTAGGCTTTAAGTTTGCAGCTGATGGCATGTGGCTATACATCTGCTGATCTGTATTCTGAAGGAATTGTAGGAAATCATGAAGCAATAGTGTCAGGAGCATTTTATAAAAGCACTGGTTCTGGGGTTGAAGGGTCTGAGATTCAAATACTGATTGACATTATCATTATTTTTATTATTATTATTAATTAGAATTTATATTTATATATATATACATGTATTAGTACTTATATACTTATGTATATAAGTACTTATATAATATATAGTAAAGAACTTACATTCTATAGGGAGAAAACTAGACAATGTGAACATCTTAACTTTTCTCAATATGTTTTGAAATACTTTGCAAAACTTTAAGTTTTGTGTGGCAGTATGATCTTCTACCTGACATGCCACCTTGTTCTACCTTCAATCTTCCAGTGGGCACTTCAGGTCCCACCCTGGTGCCCTGTGCTCCTGAAGAATTAGAAGAGTTTACTACTGTTTAGATGACTCCCAAACCTACCTGACTGGATTCTCTTGTAGAAAGTGACTGGGCATGGATAACCAAACCTACCTCAGTGGATTCTCTTGTGAAAAGTGAATGGGCATAGATACCACCCCACTATTACTTCCATATTTTCTTCCCTGTCAATAGAATCTTCAGGTATGAGAATTAGCCAGTTCAGCTAAGAGGCATATAAGAGATGCAAAAGGTATAGCTGCTATTCTCAATGAACTTACAGTTTGGACAAATGAGATATGTTCATGTCATATAACTAGAAAGATCATATATTTGAAGCTGGAAGGTATTTTGGAGGCCATATAGTTGAGTCCCCTCATTTTTCAGAGGAAAAAACTGAAGCCCAGTAACATATGTGACATGCCCATGGTCACTCAGTGTCAAAGACTATATTTAAATCCTGTCCTCCTATTCCAAATCTAGCCCTCCTTCCTCTATGGCATTCTTCCAACCACTGGAACAAAGATAGAAGAAGCAATAATAAGGGAAGAAAATATATAGGGGGTAAAATAAATCATGGCATATTTATTGAAGAAGACACTTTGAGTTGGGTCTTCAAGTAAGTGGCAAACAGAGTTTAGTAGATAAAAGAAGGAAAGACACTCCAGAGAGGGATGATAGGAAAAAGCAAAAGCATGGCTCAGATGTATCTCCTTCATTCTACATCACTCCTTTGCTCAAAAACTCTAGCTGATAGATCAATCCTTTATTCTGTCTTTTAAAGCATTCTCTGATCCAACCAATCTTCTGTTTCCCTCCCTGACTGACTATACCATCATTGTGAAGAATTCTATGCTTGATCAATCAAGCATTTAATACATGCCTAATACGTGCTACACATCGTGTTAAGTACTTTTCAAACATGAGGTCTTTTCATCCTCACAATAACTCTAAGAGATAGGTGCTATTATAATTCCCATTTTATAATTGAGGAAGGTGAGGCATACAGAAATTAAATGACTTGCTAACATGCTGTTGATGAGTCATTTCAGTCAGGTCTTATTCTTTATGACCTCATTTGGGATTTTCTTGGCAAAGACACTGAAGTGGTTTGCCATTTTCTTTTCCACCTCACATAGCTAGTAAGTATCTGAAGTCACATTTGAATCCAGGTCTTCCTAACACCTACTATCCCTCCTAGCTGCCATAGAATCCTTCTTAGATCCCCTGGTACAAAATCTTCCTCCTCAATTTTATACTATAAATCTCTCCTTTATACATTCTACATTCTAACTTGTATCATACCTATTTAAGTATATGTCTCTTTTCTCCCCCATAAAATGCTTTGAGAGATTGTATAGAATAGTAGAGATAATTCTGGGCTTTGAATAAAGAAGAAGGACATTAGTTGTGTGTCTCTGATTGGTTAATCTCTTTGAACCTAGCTCCCTTATTTGTAGAATAAATATGATAATATTTGTAGCACCTTCCACAGAAGACTTGAAAGAATATATAGTAAGCTACTTGATGGCAGGGACCATCTATTTATTAACTGCATTGCTGGCACTTAGCATAGTTTCTGGCACATTTGTGGTAGTGGTTGTTGTTCAATTGTATCCTACTCATCAGGATCCATTTAGGGTTTTTTCTGGCAAAGAAACCAGAATGGTTTGCCATTTCTTTTTCTAGCTCATTTTACAAATGAGGAAACTGAGGCAAAAAGGGTTATTTTCCCAAGGACATATTTGTATGTAATTATTGTAGATAATTGTAGGTAATTATTTGAGACCAAATTTTAATTTAGGTCTTCCTGACTCCAGACCTGGCATTCTATCTAATGTTTTACCTATCTGCCAACCTGGCACACAGTAAGCACTTAATAAATGCTTATTTAATTGCATTAGATTGGTTGAAATGAGATATTTTACACAAATGCTTTCTAAACATGAAAGCACTATATAATTGTTGTTAGTTCATCTTTGTGCTCCTATGTGCCCAACACTGTGTCTTACATGTGAAATGAACTTTGTAAATGTTTGATGGACCTGAATTGAATGGGCCCAGAAGTATAGTGGAGTGATACAAATACAGAGGAATACTGTGGAGAAGCAAGAGTGAGGATGAAAAAGAGCAGCATTGCCTAAGATGCAAAGTTGTAGAGTTTAGACTTTATAAGCAATTCTTGGACTTATAGAAATGAAAAATATACTTATGGGAGATAGTCAAGGACATTTATTCTGGGCCCTATTCTCAGAGGAACCAGTCTCCTTGTTCCTGTAGATCCCCCAGTTTTGAGATAGGTAAGAAGTAGGGATGTTCATAAATTTAGATCAGAATTTACACATCACAAAACCAAGTTCAATACTACTCATGCATGCTCAACCACTCCAGGATGCCCCTCTTATAGACTGAGTTCCTTGGGTAAATTTTTAGTGTAATAACAACAATGTAAAAACAATAAAATAAACTAACAATGAAAACAATAATAGAATCAATAATCGATAAGCATGTAATAAGGGCAGCTAGGTGGCGCCATAATGCACAGAGCATCAGGCCTGGAATCATTTTCCTGAGTTGGAATCTGGCCTCAGACACTTAATTAGTTGTGTGTCTCTGGTCATGTCATTTAACCCTACTTACCTCAGTCTCCTCATCTATAAAATAAGCTGGAGGAAGAAATGACAAACTACTCCAATATCTTTGCCAAGAAAATCCTAAATGATGTCATGAAAAGTAGGATCCAACAGATGTGACTGAACATAATCAATGTAGTGAGTACCTTCTACACACCAAGCCCTAGGTTAGGCCCTGGGGATCCAAAGGCAAAATAGAAACAATTCCTGACCTCAAGGACCTTACTTTCTATAAGGTAAGGCAACACGTCCATTAAAAAGTACCTACAAAATATACAAGTGCCTGAGTCATCTGGATGTGTTTATAAACATGGAAGATTTTATGATAATAATTCAAATTCAAGTCATTGATATGAGACAGTGCAGAAAGATTTTCCTTATGGAACCTAGATTTATTGATTTATATCCCACCTTATACTGGAAACTGCAATATATCACTGCAGGCTACAAAAATTTGCCACCTACTTAATGTCAAGATAATAAGTTTGAGTGGCTAAAGTCATACAAAATCTATTTTTTATCTTTTATTTGCAAACAGATGATGAATTCCAGTACAATCAGTACAAACCTCCAAATATCCTATCCTATTCCATATTCTGTATATATATATGTACTATATATTTTCCAAAAAAAAAATGCACCTACAATCACCTGGCCATCATCTTGATCCATAATAATTTAAGAATGATAATTTAGTAGACGTTGCTCTGCTAAAAACTCATCATCTCCAAACTCTGTAGAATGAAAAGCTTTCAAAATATAGAGATCTAGAAGAAGAAATCAAAGCCAGGTGGAACAAACACGTACATTCCATTCCTATCATTCTGTGTGCTGTGGAATTGTTCCAAAAATGTTTTCAGTGCATCTACAAAAGATGAGCTCACCTCCCAATACTCTCATTTATTTTCAAAAAGCAGTTTATCCACCTGTGCAATCCCTGTGTAGAACATTAAATATAAAATAATAATAGCAAAATATCAACTTGTCCTTGGAGCCTCTACTTGGAAACAAATTTTAAAATGTGAATGAGACCAGAGTAAGAGTGAAAACAATGTATACTCATATAGTTCCTTAAGTTTTGCCAAGGCCTTTATAGAAATTCTCATTTGAGATCTATAAGGAATAATTTACCAACTGGACAATCAATAGTAGTTTATTAAGGATCTATTATGCGCTTAGGGCATTGAGGTAGCACAACAGATTGAGCGCTAAACTTAGTCAGGAAGACTCATCTTCCTGAGCTCAAATATGGCCTCGAACACTTATTAACTGTGTGATCCTGGGCAAGTCACTTAACCCTGCTTTCCACAAGTTCCTCATCTATAAAATGAGCTGGAAAAAGAAATAGGAAATCACTCCATCTCTTTGCCAAAAAAAAAAAATCCCAAATGGGGTCACAAAGAATCAGACATTACTGAACACCACTATCACCATGTCCCAATCCCTTTTTAATCACAACTTAGAAGGATGTTTACTTTTAAAAGTCTAGAACAGTCTATCTCTGTTTGCCTCAGTTTCCTCACCTATAAAATGGAAATAATTAAAGAACTTACTTCCCAAGGGTGTTGTGAGGATAAAATGAGATAATATTTATAAATCACTCTGTAAACCTGAAAGTATTGCATAAATTAATATCATTTTATAAATATTCTCTCTTTTCTTTTGAAGTATATGAACAAGTACTCAGGATACATGAGGCACAGATTATGCATAATAATAATAGTGAACATTTATATCATGTTTCAAAGTTTGCACATGATGTCCAATTCACACCATACATCATCTCCTTTTATCCTTATAATGATCTAGGATAAATTTATTTTTGTCATTTTTCAGTCATGTCTGATTCTTTATGACCCCATTTGAGGTGTTCTTGGCAAAGATACTGGAATGGTTTACCATTTCCTTCTTCAGGTCATTTTACAGATGAGGAAACTGAGGTAAACAAAGTGGCTTACCCAGGTCACACAGCTAGTAAATGTCTGAGGTCAGATTTGAACTCAGGAAGATGCGCCTTCCTGACTCCAAGCCTGCCACTCCATCCACTATGCCATCTAGCTGCCCCAAGATAAATGTAGTTAATCATTTCAATTATGTTCGTCACTCCATTTGGTATTATTTATTCTTCTTTTACAGATAAGGAAACTGAGGTTCACAGAAGTTGTTAAGAAGCCCATAGCAACAACTAATAAATACCAGAGTTGGAATTAATAGTACAAATATTATCTCCATTTTGCTGTTGCAGTAACTAGGTGATACAATGAATAGAGAGTTGGAGCTGGAGTTAATAAGACCCTAAGTTTAAATTTGACCCCAAACATTTATAGTTGAGTGATCCAGATAAAAATCATTTGACTTCTATTTGTTCTAGTTTCTTTGCCTGTAAAATTGGTATACTAATAACATCTCCCTCCCAGAGTTGCTGTGAAGGAAAAAAATATGAGATAATATTTGTAAAGGGCTTAGCAATCCTCAAAATATTATATAATTTTATTTTATTTATTTTTTTTTGCAGGAAGGAACTTGTCCAGGGCCATTCAGCTAATTAAATGTCAGAGCTGGGACTGGAACTAAGGTCTTCTAACTCCATTTCAACTTAATTCAGCAAGTATTTATTGAAAGCCCATTATATATAAGGTATTGTGATCAGAATACAAAGACAAAAGGAAAAAATTCACTCCTTGATGTCACAGTCCAGTGCTCTTACCCCCACTCCATGAGTACACCATAAAACTTGGGATCAGTAGGTAGTATGATTTCAAAAGAAATGGGAAGGTCCTAGTCTCCCCAAACATCTCCCACACCTACTTACAGATGCCTGAAATTCCTTCAACAGGGGACAATACCCCCCATTCTACAGTTGAAGATAAAAGGTTGGGAGACAAATATCCCTGGAAGAAGAATGATTGATGGAGGCCCATTCACACTACAGTGTAAATAATGATAACTGACATTTGTGTCATGCTTTATAGCTTTCAAAGTGCCGCATAGATTATTTCATTGAATAAATGATAACAAATCCTTCCCTATTTTGTAGGAGAAAGGGAAGAGGGAGAACATAAGGGCAGTAAGGGACCTGAATAAAGAGGAAAGGTTGTTTCTGAAGGGGGAAAAACCATAAAAAGGAAGGAGAGAATTGTGACAATAAAGGCAAAGTTTTTGATTTTGGCAGGATCTATTGCCTTCTACTGTGATGCAACAAATAGAATTAATACACTTAAAACTAAGAGAACTCCATAGGATTCTTCTATTTATATTTATTATATTTATTCTTTCTCTTTTATTTATAGTATATTCATTTGCACATTATATACTTATATAGTGATATTCAATGTTTATAAGTGCATTTAGGACATATATTCAGAGACCTTCCACCATTTCTATTTCATCAATAATATTGATTGTATTCCCAGCAGGTAAAGCATGAAGCAGCAGAGGAAGAAGTATAAAAGAAACCAGTTTGGTACCCTCTCCCATAAACACATGCACAGCTGTTTTGGGAGAATGGGAATCAGCCACTTTCACTCTCCAAGCTTCTAAGAAACCCTACCTAACCTGCCTAAAGGAGGACCCTTCCTTGCTCTTTCTCCCTATTTTCCCACTAACCCAAAACTGAAGAGAAAAAGAAACAGCAGGAAGATCTGGGTACAAACTTCTCCTTTTTCCATTATTCTATATGAGGACTGAACCTCTGCCCCGGCCTCATTAACACCATTCTAGAACCATATGGTTCTTAAAATGTGGTCTGTGGGCCACTGATGGTCAATGAGTGCTCTCCAAGTGGTTAGCAGGCCCGCCCAAGATGCAAAGCACTGAGCAGTGTTTGCCATTTTTTTAAACTGTATTTTCTATTCTAGATTAGAGCTTCCTGAGAAACTAATAAAATGGATAGTTAATAATTGTAGTGACAATAAAGCTCATTTGTTTCTTTAATGCAGAAAGTGAGAAACAATGTAGCATAGTGGCTAGCCAGCCTCCTTGGAGTGAGGAAGAGTTAAATCTGTTTTGACACATATCTCCAGTGTGATCCTGGAGAAGTCAAAATGTTTCTTAGTGATCCAAAGGCAGCTTTCTAAGACCTTAAGATATAAAAGCAAGGGTCTAACTTCATTGGTAGAAAGAGTAACCATGCCCAAAGTTCTCCACCTAATTGAATCAAAGGCAAAAACTGAAAAAAATATGCATAAAACTGCCCTAATCCTAGAAGCTTCCCCCCCACCCCCCAGCTCAAGCCATGGAGAGTATATTAGGCAGTAAAGTCATTTGTTCTTTCCCTAGCTGACTAACTGCCCATAGGCTATGGTATTTACTGGATAGAAGAGATAAATTGCCATGGTGGGGGAGGACACAAACACACACACACACACACATACACACACACACACACACACACAAAAGGGGATGAGTGAGCAAAGTTATGTCAGTTATCCTTACCCACTGAAAACAGGGCAGCTTCTTAACTATGTTCCCTCCTGCCCACCACCAGAATTTTCATATCTCTCTCCTCTCCTTGCTGGCAAAAGTTCAAGAGGATTATTTCAAAGTCAATGCTCAAAGGATTCATTAAAAGGAAAGCATTCTAATTAAAGCAGAATCTCCAAGCTTCCAAACAGTGAAAGGATTTCCCTGGCTCTTCTCTTTACAAGGCTGACTTCCACAAGTGGGTTATGGGAGGAGCTCCATCTGTGGTTCTCTCAAATAGGCAGAAGGCCCCAAGATCCGCCATTTCCACATTGTTGGTGGAGGAATAAAAGGACATTTCTATATAGACATATAGCCTGCTTGCTAGAACATAATGAGAGAAGGGTCTTTTGCTTTGGTCTTTTTTTTTTAATCCTCAGTGCTTCAAGCAGTGTTTGGAACATAATAGGTGCTTAATAAATATAATAATACTTAATAAAACAAACAATGATTTGTTTATTTTCTATCTTGTTACTTTTTTTCATTTGCAGATTTCATAATTTTGATTTTTGTCTTTTTATCTACTCACACTCTTTTTTTTTCTTTACTCTTTGGTGGCTAATTTAGTATAAACACCATATTATATGGGTCAAAAGTGTCCAACTGGGAATAAAAAAAGACCTGTGTTTGAATTCTGCCTCAGAGCAAGTTACTCAAATTCTCTTAGTTTGAGTGTCCTCAACTATAAATAGAGGAAAATAATAACACCTACCTTCCAAGGATCAAATGAGATCATCTATATCATATATGTAAAGCAGCTTGCAAATTTTGAAGTTCTACATGAATATTTGCTATTACAATTGTGTTCTTCCAGCCTCTCTAATAAGAAAGAAAAAAAGGGAGTCTTCCCTCAAGCTCCTCTTTTTCTCCCCAGTTATTCATAATCATAGGTTTTGAATTCAAGTCCTGATTTAATGTCCCTCAAGCAGGGATCACACAATATTCACCATGTTGGAGATTTCCTTGTTCCAGGAAATGAATATCAAATTCCCTACCACTTTCCTTAGTTTTCACACCTCTACTAACTTTGGGGAAGTAATCTATTCCTCAAAGGCCCTCAGGGCTGTGACTGAGAAGTGCCAGAAGGCCCAGCCTCCATTATTTCTCCTGGTCACTCTCTCCCACAGTGTTATCTCTGGACTAATTTGTCAAGGTGTTAACACCTGATTGATTAGCTAGCAATCATTCTCTCCAATTTAACCGTCACTACCTGCAAAGCAAATACAATTAGCAAAATGATCCATAGCTTCTACTAAAAATGAGAGGGTATCTTGGAACACAATATTCCAAAAGACACGAAGGTTTACAATGAAGAATGACTTACCCTTAATGCAAAGCTGAGTATAATCCTAAGAGCAGGGGGTGGGGAGGGAGAAACTAATGAAATAGGAGACTTCCAAGCATTTCTGATGAAATGATGAAAGCTGAATGGAAACTTTGAAATGCAAACAAGAGTACAGAAAAACAGAAATGCAAATGCATCTGAGTAATTAGCAGGGGCTGTGTATGTTTTACTACTAATGTTCTAATAGGAAAAAAGAACAAAGGTTCTTTAAGAACCTTAATATTTCCCAAAGATATTGAAGTTACAGAAACATGTTACATTGCTGAACTTTTCTGATCAATTAGATCCCTGATATTGCTAATCAGGAAGGTAGTTTTCTTTCTGGACCCTGTACCAAAGAGAAGTTATGGAAACTCATTAAACTATCTTCTCTCTCCTCCTCAGTGGAGTAGTATCCAGTTCAAAGGGTGGTAGTGGGTCTCTTTCCAGCATATGGTTTACTGAAAATTTCTCTTTCCATCCTATTGGTTGCTGACTTCAAAGGAATCCTCAGTCTTTTGCAAATCTTAAAGTGTTTTACATTTTCTCTTATTTGATCCTCATCACAACTCTGTGAAGTAAGCATTACTATCAACATCATCCATTTTACAGATAAGGAAACTGAGGCCCAATGAGCTGTTAAGGAACTTGGCCAAGGTCACACAAATAGTTGGATGTAGAATTTAAATTCAGATTTTGCTAACTACAGGCTTCCTATATGTACAAGCACCCCAGAAATGACAAAGAAACTTTAAAAACTCATAAAAAGGTCCTTTTCCTGTGACTCAATGGGGTTATTGGTAGCAGTGGCAGTGAAGAGAGGCAAACCTGAAATCAGGAAGACTCATTACATCTTCAGACACCTACTAATTGTGTGATCCTGAGCAAGTCATGTAACCCCATTTGCCTCAGTTTTCTCATTTGTAAAATGAGCTGGAGAAGCAAATGGCAAATTACCCAGTTTCTTCGCCAAAAAACTCCAAAAGGGGTCACAAAGTGTCATATATAACTTAATAATGGTGAGTTTACTCTGGACCAATTAACTTCTGAATATTTCCCTTTCCATCCCTTGGGTTCTTGACTTCAGGGAGTCTACAGACTACTTCTCAAAACAGTCTGAACATAATGTTGTTTATCACACTCCTAGGAGATGCATATTTGGGAGGGAGAGAGTGGAGAGGGACGCCTTCTGTAGGGCTTAATGGTGAGGCAGACAAGTCAGCACTTGTCCACTAAAACCGAGGATTTCAAGGGTGAAATAGAGCAGATTAAATCTAGAATGCTCGAGGCAAATAGCCTTTAAGTGACTTGCCTTGGAGTCCCCAGGGGGCAAGCTGAGAGCTCCAGACTTCTCATTCCAAATCCACCACATACATAATCCACTGGTTTTTCCTCCCATTGACCCCAGGTGTTGGAAATAAGTCTTAGGCCATTCAGAGGCCTAAATTTTGAAAATACAGTTGCTGAATTTGAACAGTGTTAATCAACTAAAATGATAGCTGTACAACAATTTTTTGCTACTCGATTTGGAAATGCATCACATTATTTTATAAATAAAACTACTTTTGTAATTTTGAAAATAGAAGCATTTAGCAATAATGCTCAGAAACATCCATAAATGATTTTAAAATGATTTTCTCTTCTTCCTTTCTTTCCCTCATTTTCTAAGTACAAACCAATTTATGGTGATTCAGACGGGTGATTTAGAAGCATGCTGAAAAAAAAGTAAATGTAATAAAATGATGAAAAAGACACAACATAATCATATTGAAAGACTTTTAGAGATTATTTAATATAAACCTTTTTTTTTATGAATCCGGAAAATGAGCCTAGAGACAAAAAGTGACTTTTGTTCAAGCTAAGTCTCCGTTTTCTCATCTATGAAATGGGGATAATTCTAATTCTAGCACCTATCTCACATGGTTGTTTGAGACAAATGAGATGGAGAATGTGTGTGTGTGTGAGAGAGAGAGAGAGACAGAGACAGAGAGAGGAAAGAAAGGGAGGGAAAGAGAAAAGAGGAAAGAAGGGAGAGAGGGAGAGAGAAGGAGAGAGGAAGAGGGGACAGATAGAGACATTCAGCTAGAGAGAGATAGAAAGACAGAGACAGAGAGACAAAGAGAAGAGGAAGAAGAAGAGGAAGAAGAGGAAGAAGAGGAAGAAGAAGAGGAAGAAGAAGAAGAAGAAGAAGAAGAAGAAGAAGAAGAAGAAGAAGA
>JAJPUD010001616.1:204778-298747 GCA_023553655.1 Myrmecobius fasciatus | reverse complement strand
ATAGATAGATAGATAGATAGATAGATAGATAGATAGATAGATAGATAGATAGATGAAATTGGACAAAACCATGAAAATTATCTGAAAGGGAATGATATTTAGACTGAGCTTCAGGGTAAAAAGAATTTCCAAGGAGTACATTTCCAAGGAGTAAACATTCCAAGGGGAAAGGAAAGTAGAGAAATAGGTATTTAACTTTTCTGGGAGCCAGCAAAGTTTCTTGAACTAGGTAGTAGCTTTCATCTCAAGTTAAGGAATCTAGGTCACACAGAACATTCCTGAAACAATTGAGAAGAGCTTAACTTTCCTTTCTCTTAAAGGAATGACTTTCCTGTGGGTTTGTTTTATTTTCCCCCCTTCTTCAGGTGCATACCCTTCGGCCATCTCAGTTCACAGATAGTGAAATTTCTTCTGCACTTCTAAAAAGGAAGTCACTAACCAAATCACTTAATGAAAAAACTCTTACTGGGCCCAGAGAAAAGCTTTTCTAGAAGACAGAAGGTTATGACCCGGAAAGCACTCAGATCTGGGGAAGCTGGAAACCATTGTTCCATATGAGTGTTAAGTCTTGAGCCAACTGTGCCGCCTTCTAGCAGCATGATGCTTTAAAAAGATATAATTGGTGACAAATAGGGAAACTTTTTTTTTTTTTTTTTTTTTTTTTTTTTTTTTTTTTTTGCTGAGGCAATTGGGGTTAAGTGACTTGCCCAGAGTCACACAGCTAGGGAATGTTAAGTGTCTGAGATTAGATTTGAACTCAGATCTTCCTGACTTCAGGGCTGGTGCTCTAACCACTGTGCCACCTAGCTGCCCCTAGGGAAACATTTTAAAAAGAATTTCCCATATTTAACCCAAATCAGATTGCTTGCTGTCTTTGGGAGGAGAAAAATCTGGAACACAAAGTCTTACAAAAATGAATGTTGAAAACTATCTTTACATGTATTTGGAAAAATAAAATACTATTGAAATTTTTTTTAGAAAAATACGATTGGAGTGAAACGAGCAGAACCAGGAGATCATCATACACAGCAACAACAGTATTACATAATGATCAATTCTGATGGACATGGCTCTCTGCAACAAAGAATTGTCTCAAACCAGTTCCAGTTGTTCACTGAAGAAAACCATATACACCCAGAGAGAGGGAAATGAAATATGGACCACAACGTAACATTTTCATGATCTCTATTGACATTTGCTTGCATTGTGTTGCCTTTCTAGGATTCTTTTTTTTTTTTTCTTGTAGATAGGATTTTTCTTGCATAACTTCTCAAGCATTTCAACATTATTAACATGTAGTGGACTTCCTGCCATCTAGGGGAGGGGAGGGGACTGGGGGTAAAATTTGTAATGGAAAGCTTTGTAAAGATCAATGTTGGGGAACTACCCATACATATGTTATACAAATAAAAAGCTTTAATAAAAAAAAAAAAGAAAAATATGATTGGGTTGCTGCTCAAATCAGGTCTATGAAACCACCCTGAAATTGAAAACACTGGAAACATCTACATCCATTCAGTTTTGGTTATTACTACTAAAAACAAATATGCATTTAATGCCCACTATGTACACGTCTAAGACGTTATGTTGAATCTAGGACATTATTTAAAGGTGCAGAAAATGCATTTTAGTTGAGCTTCCAATGGAGGGCAGGTTGAATATTTCAAAAAATAAAGTAACATTCCAATCTATGAAATAACACAAAGAGTACATAGTACACAATAACTACAGGAAAAAAGTAAATGAAAATAAATAGATGAAGATATTGGTGTAGATGCAGAAGAAAGTGACTGAAATATTGTTATCCTACTTTGTTGGAATTAGGCAAATTTTCAAATGAAGCTATGATTTCATCAGTTAGGGAGTTTCTTCAAACAATGTAGTTTGTAACCTATCCATGTTTATCCATCCTATATAACACTTATCAAGATATCACTTTGGGGGATCTATCTAATATGTCATTAAGTCTTCATTCCTCCTTTTCTCTTGACATAGAGAAGGTACCATTGAGCACTAAAAGTAATTAACATATTTCCAATGCTAAATGAGTTCAGTTGTTGTACTGATGTTTAATGTACATTTTTTAAGAAAACATTTTTAAAAGCACTCAGGCAGCATCTGGCAAGTGCCAAGCAAAGAGTAATATAGGAGATCAATCCATCAAGAAGCATTATAAAGCATCTACTATGTGCCAGGTACTGTATTCCAAAGGAAAAGGCTCAAAGGAGACAGGGATCACCGAGGAATGTAACAGTAAGAGAAAACCTCACAGAGGAAAGATTTAAAATGGGTTCTGATGGGATGGTAGGATATAGACAAGAAGAGAAAAATAGGGAAGGCATTCTAAAAAAGAATCAAAATTAGCAAAAGTGAAGAGAGAGAAATGAGGATGTCCAAACCATTTGGTGGTCAAAAAAGATTTATTTTGGGCAGAAGTTATTAGCATGGACTTTGAGAACTTTTCCCCCCAATATTTTGATAACTGATTTCAATATAATTGACTTTCTTTATATTTCTATGCATTTTATTTTATGAATTAAAAAAAAATGATTCTGAGAAAGGTTCAGCAGGCTTCATCAGATTGCCAAAGCATTTCACAACACAAAGCAGGTTAACAAATCCTACTTTAGGATAAGAAGATAATTTGGAGGGGCAATTTGGAAGCAGACGTAGTTTGGAATGCCAAGGGAGGAAGTTTGGACTTTTTTCCTATAGACAATATAGAACCATCAAACATTTTTGAGCAAAGCAATGCATATCAAAATCAAGAGTCAGATGGCAATAAGTTGCATAAGATCAAGAAAAGGTGCACCCAGAACTCCAAACAAATTCTTAAGATTGGGGAAGGAAGAAAAGTTTTTTGAGTATAGGATTAAGGTCAGTGATAAATTATTCTAGGGATAGCTAGTTGGTAATAGATATATAGCCAGGATGTCTGAAGAATAAAAGGACAGTGGTAAGATGAAGAATAAGCAAGATGTGACTCCTAATAGCATAAGAACCAAACTATGTCTGAGATCCAGGGTTTCTATACAAGTATTCAAGTAGAACCAAAACAGACAGAAGATAAGAAAGAATCAGGCAGAAGATATCAATGAGAGATATTAAAATTATACTATGATATTAATAATTAATTATTATTTTGTGATCTGTTCTTTTCCTTTTATTTCTGATAAAACCTAAGTCCTTAAAAGATCAGTGAACCTTTAAAGGGCATGACTGATTAAGATTGCTCCTAGTCCTCAAGGCACAAGCTTATTAACTAGGTGGGCAAAACCCCACCTAACTGGGAGACTTAATTTCTGTTTAGAGTATAAATAGAATCCAATAGGGCTGAATTTTGCCTGGGGAAAAAAAGCTCCATCCTCCATCCCTTGCCCCCCTCCCTCAGTAGAGTTTAGGGCAACCCAGATCATGAAGGAAAAAACTAGCTTGAGAGATCAAGATGTAGATAACTTCCCTTCTTTAGTTGCCTTGAGACTGCTGAGGGTCATGATCAAGTCACATTCTCAGCAGAAGCTGAAGACTTTTAGCTCACCTCCTCATTGAATGTCCACCAATCAGGGTTGATTTTCAATTGTCAGAAAAATTCCCTTTTAGAAGGGATTTAAGGTATTTTAGAGTCTCCCTTCTACCTAGCCATCTATTTATTGATGACAGGGTAATTAATAATTACCAAAGAACTGCCTCTCAAGTTTTCATTCATCATATTTGGTGACCATGAAGGGATTCAAATCCTTAATTTTTGCTAAAGGAAAACAGATTCAGGGACACAACCTGAGATCTGGGAATCTGGGGATAAGGCCAGAGGAACTACATGACTACTGTGATAAACTACATTGATGTGATGTTTTACAACTTTCAATCACTTCTATTATCTTTACAACAGCTCTATGAAACAGACAAATATATATTGTTATTCCCAATTTATATATGAGGAAAATGAGGTTATATTTCCCCTCATACACCTCCCCAATTTCCATCTGAACAAATGAAAGGGCATTTATTAATTGTTTCCTATATGCCAAGAACTATACTTACATATTCATATACATACATGTATATACTTACACATATTAGATGGAACATAGAACAATTTGTCTTCATGAAATGCTTTCATCTTGAGAGCAGAGGTTATTTCTTTAAAAAATAAATTGTCTGAATCTAACTCAATGCATATTTAATAAATGTTTGTTTATTGATTTTTTTAAATGACAAAGTTTCATAGCTAAAAATGGTGTAGTTGAGACTAAGACCCTTTTTTTCATTTTAATGTTCTTTTATATGTTTTTTTAATATTTGTATTATTTATTCATTTATTTTTTTAGTTAATTATATATTTTATAATACATGACTGTTAATAGACACGAGGTAGGGACATAATCAGGAGGAAACTGGGGTGGAGGGAGAAGATAGAAGCCCAATGAATGGAGCTATTGTTTCCCAAGATGGGCCTGGAATGCTCTCTCTCATTACTTCCACTTCTTGATATCCCTTATTCCCTTCTAAACTCAGAACAAGAGCTACCTCTTTCAAGAGATCTTTCTTTGTCAAAATTAATTTTTATTTATTTTTCCATATATTTATATAACTTCTTGTTTTCAAAAAGGGCCATGACAGCATGGGGTGATGTCTAAGCACATGTAGTTTGCCCTCTCCTCCCTCAAGTTGAATGTGAGCTCCTTGAAGGTAGGGACTCTGGGCTTTGTTACTTAAGATAGTTATTTTAGTCAGTTAATTCTGGAACTGAATTGATGTTGAGGCCCTGAATTATTGAAAACTTTGTCAATTCAGAGATTAGGTAATCAAAAATTGCAGCTGATTAATCCTTTCTGGGGATAATATAGTACCTACTTTATAGGGTTGTTGGGAAAATCAAATGAAATGGCAGTTAAAACAACAACAACACTTAGTATGGTGTCTGGTACACAGTAAACACTAATAGCTATTTATCCTCAGCTCTCACTCACACCTTCTTAGGTAATGACTCTTTATGGCTAAATACAGAAATATACATTCCTTTTAAAGTCTCCAAATATGGATTTCTGGATTATTAAATAATATGTCCATAAGGATAGGCATAAATTGAATTATTTTTCATATGATTCTCTCTCAGACACCAACCTAGTCCCCCAAAACCTATCTGCACCTATATCGCAATAGCTATGCTACCTTTCTACCTGAATTATTCTTTGACACTAATTTACACCTCCATCCTGGACTTTGGATAGCATGTCCCTACATGGCATGACCACATCCAGACTCAACAATAACAACATACATTGGTACAAGACATTTAACTTTTCAATGTGTTTTTAATGATATTTCAGACTATCCTTACAGTAGCACTGTAAAATAAGCTGGGCATCTGATTCAGTTTCACCTAAACTATTTCAAACTAATCCATGTTTTGGAAAGCCAGTTATTAAATATTTACCAGCCAATTCAACAAATTCAGATTTAGTGTGTACTATATGCAAAGAAGTATCCAAGAGTGAATATATAACAGCCTCTAACCTCAAGGAGCTCATAATCTGGTTGGGGGTGATGAGTCAGGTATCTAAAGAATATAATCCAAATTAAATAGGATAAACAGCCAGGAGAAAGTTCCATGAGAGATATGAGCCCCAGAAATGGTAGCCTCCTAACTTTTAGCTTTGATTCCCTTTACAATTAGATCAGTGGCTTGGTACCACAAGTCAAAATGAGTAGCTCTAAGCTTAAGTATGACAGCAAAGAGTGTCAAAGTTGTCCAAAAGTCAAATTTGTTTATGAAAAATCTCCTCTTGGAAGAAAAGAGGGAGCTTTCAACATTTGTCTCTTTTCCCAGTCATCATTGTTGTCCTCTCATTAGTTTAATCTTCAGAAACAATCTGTGTGCTGATTACTACCACAGCCTATAGCCTCATACTGCTGTTGGGTGACCACAACCAATAGTGTATAAACACATCTCGAACATGTTCTCACATTCTACATTCCTAGTCAGCCACACAGCTGATCTTGAGAAAATTACCATACATGTTGGGAAACATTATAAACAATGAGTCTTGGGACAGTTTGTGTTGGCAAGCATATACTATTGTAAATATTTGAAAAAAAATAGCAAAAAAAAATGACTGATTCGCCAAAGAAGAGGATTCCATTTTTTGAGTAAAACATAACATCTCCAAGGTTTCTTAACTCTGGCTCCCTGCCCTGCCCTTTCCTTTTTAAAAGAAAGTCTGGTAATGGAAGAAGTTTCAAGGATAATAGCATCATCAACCTCAAAATCAGCATATGAAAGACAGATGGTACATTGTGATGTGGAAGTCCATGAGGAAGGTCTAGGAGCCTATTGAGTCCTCACTTACCTACTTGTAATGTTCTATCATCTTGGTACCTCTCACTCTGGCCCTGGATAATTTCAAGTCAGCAAATATTTAAGTATCCTGGGTTTAGCACAGTGCCTAGACCATAGTAGGTGCTTAATAAATGTTTGTGATTGATTACTTACTAACTGTCCTGCACTGTACTCCAGCTGTGGAAATAAAAAGAAGAAATATCACAGGTCTTGCCCTTAGAGAGCTTAAACTGTACTAAGTGGAGGGGATGGGAAGAATACAATATATACACAAATAATAATAATATAAATTCGGAGGGGAGAATGGGGAGAAAGGAGAGATCTAGGCAAAGTATAGTAGGGTAACGTGAAGAATGAGAGAATATCCTCAGGAAGGAAATAATGAGTCCCTACAGATTAGCACATGTTCCTCATACTGAAACAATTAAAAAAAAAATATCTATGTCAACCATCATCAGATCTGTGAAGTTCTTTACGAAGGCACATGAGGTCAAAACAGCTACTAGGCCATTGTCAGCTCACCTCAAATGGAAACATTACTAAGTACCTATTACATGGAAGGTTCAAATCAACAAGCATTTATTAAGCACCTACTCTGTACCAGGGATTATGCTAGCACTGGTGATATAAATGCAATTTCTATTGGGGTTTTTCTTCTCCCCACTCAGTTTCCCCCTTTTCCTAGAGTCTATGAAGATCTCTCTGTCCCTCCTTCCAACCTTGTAGCCATTACTCTTGTCTTTTCCCTTTCCTAGTTAGAGTCAAATCCCATCCATACCTGAAACAAAAAGCAACTAGGAATACCTGTCCCACTCTAACCCTTGGCATTCTTTATTTCCTAATGGCTGTGTGCCTGGCACTCTCCAGACCCATAACTGTGGAGCAAATGAGTCACCACTTTGATGAATCTGGAGTCAACAACTACAGTCTCTCTGCCAAGACAAGGGACCACTGGGCTTGACCATTTGCCCTGCCAATGAACTCTTGGTTGGCTGGGCCTTGTTATCCATCTTCTTGCTGAACCTAAGAACCATGTATCTTTTCATATTATATTCCCCAATTAGAATATAAGTTCCCTCAGAATAGGTCATTTTTTCATATTTCCCAAGCACTTGGTACAGTATTAATAAATGATTTTTCACTTATTATTTCATTCACTTGTTTAAATACAAAAGGAAACCATTTCTGCCCTCCAGGATCTTACCTTTCATTACCTGGAAGAAGAGATAAAAATACAAAGTGATTTTCAGGAGCCTCCATTAATCACAGAGAGAATCACCGAAAAGTTTCTAGCAAAATAGTTCCTATCTTCAAAGAAGATAGAATAATCTCCAAAGATTATTCTAGAGAAAATACCACATTTACATATTTTTCAGTGGCTTTGGATTCTTCCTGACTCCATTTAGAGTTTCCTTGGCAAAGATACTGGAGTGGTTTGCCATTTCTTCCTCCAGCTCATTTTACAAATGAAAAAACTGAAGCAAACAGGTTAAGTTACTTGCCCAGATTCATACAACTAATAAATATCCAGGGCTAAATTTAACTTGTCTTTGCGACTTCAGGCCTAGATTTCTACGTATTGAGCCACCTAGCTACCTCTAGATCTATAATCAAGTCTGTAATGGTAAGTTGGAATCAGATTGCCAAAAGTTTTAAATGTCAGGTTGAGAAGTTTATATTTTATTCTAGAGGTAATTTTTTTTTTTGAGCAGGGAAATGATACTATCAGTCCTATGCTTAGAAAGGTAATTTTGACATTTATGTGGAGAATGGAAACAGAGAGAACAATGGGAGGTAGGGTAGGGAGGGGTACTGCAATGGTCTAGGCCACAGATTATGAAAACTCAAATTAAAATAATGGTCATGTGAGTGAAAGGGTCAGATAATTGGTAACCGATTGGATAGAGTGAGGGCCAGAGAGAAAGAAGACTCTAAGAGTATATTGGGTTTGGGAAAGTGGAATGAAGGCAGTGCCCTTAAAAGGGATAGGAAAATCTGGAGGAGGGGCACATTTTGGGGAGGAGACTATTGAGTTCTATTTGGTCATGGACCTATTGAATTTGAGATATGTAGGAGCAACTCTCTAAGGTACTTCTCATGTACTATTTTATGGTATATATAAATGCTTATATACGAACATATCATTTCTTCTAACTAGACTATACTTGCCAGACATTGAAGATGCCATGAGGCTCAACAGCAAAGGAAAAACAGCTGTATGCCCAAAGCTGAAGGAGAACAACTGCCAATTATTCCCCAGGCTTTTTTAAGGGCATTAAGCAGCAGTAGCCACAGGGCTGGTGTTGGTTCTAAGTGGATGGAAACTAGCCTGGGGTGTGGTGAAGGAAGGAACAGAGACAGAGAGCCAGTGTTTGAGTTAGGAGCAAATTTGGTGCAAGAATAAGGATCTACAGGGGAAAGTGTGGTAGTCAGGGAGGAGGGAGAGAATGGGGAATGAGAGCAATATTCAGAGGAGAGTGGCAGAGTCAGTAAGCTGTTATGTGCCAGGCTAACTTCAGAGCTGATAAGAGCTGATTTACCAGGGAGATGGAGGCCTGAAGTAAGAGAGAAAATATAGCAGATTAAAATGATAGACTGAGTGCAATTGCCTGGGAGGAATCTCCCTGAATAAGCAAGGAGACCTGCCCCATTGAAAAAGAGTATTTGTACTGAGGGGATATTGAGAAGTAAGGTTAATTTGGTAGAACAAAGTCAGATTATGAAGAGCCTAAATATCCAAGATAAGGAATTGAGATTGGATGAAGAAGGCAGAAGGGAGCTCATAAAGGTTCTTAAGTAACAATGACAGTATTCAAGATGAACTGGAACATTGTGGCAAGTTGTACCAAATCTGCATTTTCTAAATCTCTTGTTCTTGTTTTTTTCCTCCTCGAATTTTAACTTCTCATCCTCACCTGATTCTGTCCTTGGCTATATTTATATATTATTTTCAACTCTCCTGTTCACAACTTTTTTTCCTTTCACATGCCTCTTTCTGTCCTTTTCTTATTGTTAATTTTTTCCCATATTTTTAAAAACTGCCCCTTCTTCTTAGAACACCTTCCCACTCATTTCTTATCTCATGAACTATTTCTCCTAGATATTAAGGATTCCTGTTCACTTATTAGGAGAAACTTGTTAAAAAATACCTTAGAACTTCAGATAAGATAGAATCATTGCTGCTATCCTAAAGTTGTTCTCTAGTCACAATTATAAGAATTATGTCTAGAAGGATTTATAGATTAGATTATTGACGGGGAAGGGGGAAATGACAATCATAAACTATGTCTAGAAGGATTTAAAGACTGGGTTATTTATAGGGAAGGGGGTAATGATAATCATAGTTTCATAGATTTAGAGCTGACAGGGACTTTTGACATCATTTAATCCAACTCCCTCATTTTATTGGTGAGAAAATCCAAAGAGGTTAAGAGATTTAACCAGATTTGAAGTCAGTAAATATCTAAGGTGAGATTTTTAATTTAGGTTTTCCTAACTCAAAATCCAATTTTCTCCATTATTCCATAATGCCTAGAAATGATCATAATGGCACATGAATTTAACTACATCATGAAATTGTGGTATAATTTAGTACTTTGATGGATTAAATAAGCACATGTAGACTCATTTGGAAATCTAACTACTACTTAGAACATTATTTCTATGAGAAAACATCCTGAGTCCAAGCAATTTACTTGCCAATGAATTTGTGGAACGTAGCCTTTTCATAAATTGGGGACCACCTGGTAAAAAAAAAATCTCTGTTCTGTTGTACTTACTTCGCAGGGATATAATAAAGATCAAAAAAGACAATGAAAAAATTATTTTGCAAACATGAGAGAGTCAAATAAAGTTAGCCATTATTATAGCCTTTGTTTATATTCCCTGGTGCTAATATAGAAATTGCTATCAAACTTAGGTGGAGGGGTTCAAGAGGTGATTCTTCCTGCCTTTTTCTCCAACCTCCCCCTGCCCCAATTAGAGATCCATTTGTCTGAAATTCTCTTACTTTCTAAACTGAAATACCATTCTTCTATCAAGTCCCAGATGTCAGAAATCTTATAAGCTATGGGAGTGGAACAGCAAGATGTATATCTGAAGTTTGATCAGCTGGAAAGGAGAAGAGAGATAGCAAAGGATACAGAATAGCTGGTTATCAAAGTCTGCTTGAGCCTCCCTTGCAGGCGAAACTTGTAGTGAACTACAATTTAAATTGCAGCTTTGTCCAGAATGTGCTTAGCAGAACAACCTAGTATCTTGGTGAGGAAAAAAAATCCTCCTGGGAACCCTCAGTTCTGTCAGAACAATGAGAGTTAGCCATGAGAATTATCAACAAGGATGAGAGAGGCCTACTGACCTTTCTTCTAGCAAGTGTGGAAGACAAGAGGATTTTGCTTGGTTGTTGGTTGAGTTTTGTTTTGATTTTTTAATTTGTTTATTTTTAATTATTATTGTTGTTGGGTTTGGTTTTGTTTTTTTACAGTGACCTGCTATTTGTATTTTCCCTAGTTACAGGTAATAGCTATGTATGTATGGATTACTCTCCCTACTAAAGGAGACCATGAAAGAGCTTGAGGAATATCTTAAAACTCTCCCAGTAATCTGGGAAAACAACATTTTCCATAATAATAATAATAATAAATCAATTATAGAATGTGTTAGTTTTAGGATGCTATAGAATGTTTCCCATAGAAATCATATAAGGTAGATATTAGTACTGAGATCATTAAAATGATTTTCCCAGGATTCATTGATACCACTGAGAAAGAAGCTAACTAATAACTGTCAAAGAAAATAGATAATGACTATTTGCTGAAGAGTCCTGAGCCAGCCTTATGTTGACCTAATAAAAATAATATTAAGGTCTGCTATTTTCCTAGAGAATACAGCTTGAATGTGATTGATAGTACATTTATCTCCAATGCTCCCTCAAGAATAATATGGTCAAACTTGACAGTACAGTGAAAAGGGCATCAGAGAACTTAGAGTTCAGATCCTACTTCTGATGTTTTATTGTGTCACCTTGGACAAGATCCTCATCTGTGAAATGAGGGGACTGAATTAGGTCCATTTGGACCTTAGATCTATGCTCCAACATGCTTTCTTTAAAAACAAAAACAAATAAAAAAATTCTTACTTAAAACATTTGTAGAGCATTCCTATGAAGTACCATTCAATAATCATGTAAAGGAAAAGAGGGTAGCAGCCATGATCTATTCTCATTGTAAAAAGTAGATTTTTATTAGAATTTTTGTTGTTTGTTTATGAGAATTTTTGTTTTCCTATTGACTGGATATACATCACCTTTGTATTCCTCCTTCTTGAGAGCTAGCCTTAAAGAGAGAGAATTAACAGGACCAGTTCTTGATGAGTCTTTGTTGTCTCTTTGTGGTCTCCATTTCTTTTTTTCTAGATATTCACCAACCACGTCTTTATTAAACATTCTAGAATTTTGTTAGGAATGGAGGTCAAGTTCCCTGACCCATAGCTTATATAACCTATTCTCTTCTTTTAAAAAAAATCGGACTGCACTTGCCCTTTTCCAGTCTTCGAGGATATCTTTTTGGTTCTCTAAGATCTTCTAGATATCCCTGATAGTGACTCAGCAATCATTTCTCTCCTTTTCAAAGGTTACAATTCATCTGGGCCAAGTAGTTTGAACTTGTTAAGCCAACCAGCTTCTCCCTTATTCTTTCCCTATTTATCAGGTATCAATTCTCAATGAGCCATTTTTGTTTTGTACTTTCAAATCCTTTCAAGAAAATACAAACAGCAGATCACTGAAAAAACAAAATTAAAAACCAAGTCCTTTCATGGACAGGAAAAAAAACCAATACAAATAATAATTAGGAAAATCTTCCTTCTGTATAACCTCTCTGGGAAGCAGTGCCCTAATAACCTTGAAACAAGTGATATTTTCATTACAGCTGAAAATTGAAGATTTAGGAAGAGAACAGTGAATTTGGAAATGAGGCATTGTTTAATGAGATGATATCTAACAATGGGGCTTGAATTTCTGGAAACTGATTTAAAACCTAAGAATATGAACTCTGAACCAGGATTGGAGTTCATATCAATTTGTCCATCTCTTACTAAAGTGAAAAGAGAGGAAGGAAAATTTGCCTATATATACGCACCAAACCAGATGACACAGAGAATAACCTATAGCAAAGAGAAGTAATTGACAGCAAACAATGTTCACAATGTTCACAAAGAGTGATAATAAAATGCATGTCCCTAGATTTCCTATATGCAAGTATGCAAATGAAGAGTGATAAGGTGAAATAGTAAGCTTTATTAAATAAGTAATTTATTTAATTATTAAATTATTATTTAAATAAGTAATGCAAGAAGGCAAATTCTACTCATGGAGGCACTAAGACTTAGTGGACTAAGTGCTTGACCAGAATAATAATACTAATAGTTAACATTTACATAGAGCTTGCAGATCCTTTACAAGTATTCAAGTTATTTTACAAATAAAGAAACTGAGATTGTGAAAAGTTAAGTGACTTGTTCAGGGTCACACAAGTACTATATGCAGAAAACAAGATTGAAAATTAGTCCTCCTGTCTCTGTGTCCAATGATCTCTCACAGATATGACAAACTATTTCCTTTTTTTTCTTTTTGACAGAATTACTAGTCTGGTGAGTTAGAGGAATGTCTTGTCAATATTATTTCCCTCTTTGTATTTCTATTTTTTTAAATAGTCTTTCCCCGCCCCCAATTATATGTCAAGACAAGTTTTAGCATTCATTTTTGCAAGATTTTGACTTCCAAATTTTTCTTCTTTCCTCACTTCATTCCCCTATTCCTAAAATGGGAGACAATTTGATATAGATATTTCTCTATTAGTCACAATTGTGAAAGAAGAAATACATCAAAAGAAAAAACACAAAAAATAACATAAGTGAAAACAATATGCTTTGATCTTCATTGAGTCCACAAGTTCTTTGTTGAGTTATAGATATTTTCCATCATGCATCTTTTGTACTTAGATCATTATGTTGCTGAAAAGAGCTAAGTCATTCCTAGCTGATCTTCACACATTGTTGCTGATATTGTGTGCAATGTTTTGCTGACTGCTCATTTTACTTTACATCAGTTTGCACAGATCTTTCCAGGTTTTTTTGAACTCTGCCTGTGCATTATTTCTTATTGCACAATAGTATTCTATTACTTTCATATATCATAACTTGTTCAGCCATTCCTCATTTGATGGACATCCCTTCAATTTTCAATATTTTGCCACCATGAAATAGACTGCTAACATAAGTGTCAGAGATTCAGTATACCTCATTCCAGTATTTAATTAATAATTTAATGATATGCTTTGGACAAATTACAGAGATATTAGCCAGTTGGCACTACACAGATTCAGAATTAGTTAAGTTAATTGAGATTAATAGATCAATGTTAATTTGGAGCTAGCTTTCCTGTGAAGGGCCTTTTTATTGACCCTTGACCCTATGTTATTTAACAATTTTTTTTTATCAATAAGTAGAATGAAGGCATACCTGGCAGGCTTTTCAAATTTACAGGTGACAAGAAGCTGAGGGGATAACTAATATTCCAGAAAAAAGGGGCTGGGGTCCAAAAAAAAAAAAAACAACTCCAGTGGGTTATAAAAGGGTTAATTTCAATAATAGGGCATTTAAAGTGGTGAAATGGATAGAGTACAAAAACTAGTCAGGAAGACTCATCTTCCTGACTTTAAATCCATCTCCAGATACTTACCAGTTGTGTAAACCTGGGCAAATCATTTAACTCTGTTAGCCTCAGCTTCCTTATCTGTAAAATGAGCTGAAGAAGGAAATGGGATGCCAGTATATATGCCCCCCCCAAAACCTCCAAATGGAGTCATGAAGTTGGACACAACTAAACAACAAGAATAACAAATTCTAATAAGATGAAAAGCAATAGAGAAAAGTATTAATTCTACTCAATGGCTAAAATAATCAACTACTTAAGTACAAAATAGAGAACCATATGTGGATAAACACATGGACAATAGTTCATATGAAAAAGCTCCAGGAGTTTGGGGATTTCAAGCTTAATGAGTCAATCATGTAGGATATAAGCTAAAATAATCTTTGTTTGGTAAAACATCTAGAAAGAGGCTGATGATAGACCCACTGCATTCTGCCCCACAAGAAGCCCTGTTGACATGGATTTATTTTAGATGTAGAAGACTTGATTGTCTCATATTATAGAAAAAGTTGGGGCAACCAAGCTGATTAATTCTAGAGTTCTCTACTGCCTAATAAGTAGAATTAATAGTTGGACCAGTATTTCAATAGCTTCTTTTCCCATTTTGAGAGTGTTTTAAAATTGTCCATGTGTACTCAGGAGCCTTAATTCCCTCCATTCTTAACTGCCTCCAGTTGCATCAGTCCCAGCCAATGTTGTGTTCAGCAGGGTGAACCACTCCATGAAAAGCCAAGGATTCTGCCTCTTCCTCGGCTACTTTTTAACTGGCATATCCAGTTCCAAGTGCTATGACATTGTAGAAATGCTTAATATGTCTGGGATCCAGACATACTATTTTGAAGACTGACTCTTGATTTGATCCTGTTATTGTGTTTAGAGATTAGGCTTATAAAAACATTAAGGGGCTCTGTCTGCTACTTCCAGGCATGATTTCTAGGATTACTTTCCAGGACCAGGCTCATGAAAACATATTCTTTTTTCCCCTGGGGGAAGCTAATGGGACATTAGATTATATGTGGAGGTCATTGGAGTAATATTCATTTCTTCAACTGGGATGGTTCTAGCAAGAGAAAATATTGATTCTTAGGAATCAGATACTTGAATGCTTCTGCAGTATTCAATTTGAATTTTAGTTATGATGGCTCAGTTACTTGGGTTGAACAATTCAGTTAGTCAGAATCCTGTGCTATTGAGATCAAAACTTCTTCAAACAGGTAGAATGGTATGTCAGAAGAACCAAAAGGGTTGTTTGAACAAAGCAGGAGGCAAAGAGAAGATATATATATATATATATACGAATGGAGACTGAGTAGTTTAAAAAAAGAGGGGGGTTTATTACTCAAATGATCTCATTTGATTGTCATCACAATTTTGTGAGTTAGGTGCCATGGGTATTATTTAAAAAAAAAACAATATGATACAGTAAAAAGAATTGTGTATCCGAATTCAAAGGACCTCAGTTCAAATTATAGTTTAGCTCCTTACTGCTTGTTGGGGCTTGGACACATCACTTTGACTCTAGACCTCAGATTCTATGTCTATAAAATGAGGAAGTTGATCTAGATGACCTCGAAGGTCCCTTCCACTACTACATCTCTAGTCTCCATGGTTTCCATTTTACAGATGTAGAAACTGAGTCACAGAGCTATTAAGTGACTTTTCTAGTACTTGGAGCATGGATTTCTGTTTCCAAGTTTGATAATCCTGCTAGGTAAAGGGAAAAAATTGACTCGACTCAATCCCAGCATGGGACAAATAACTTTGCTCTATTCCATGGTCATAAACTCTTCCTATTTCCCTTTAGCATAGACACCAAGTAAGAATGAGAGACAATACATAGAAGAGTACTGAATTTTGAATCAGAGAGTTTGAATTTGAATCTTGCTTTGATACTTAATGCCTTGTGTGACCTTAGTTGAATGTTGGATCTCAGGATCCTTTACTGTAAGATCAAGAATAAATAGTTCATTGATTTGGAACTGGAAGGGAATTTAAAGGTAAGCTAGTCCAACCCTCTTATTTTAAAGATGAGGGAATTGAGAGTCATGGAGATTATGAGACTTGGCCAGCATCACATGGTAAATGTCAGAGGAAGGATCTGAAGCAAGTTTTTCCTAACCCCAAGCCCAATTCTTCATTTACTTTGCCAGCATGAGGATGGAGAGAAGCAGGGCCATATAGTAGAAAGAACAGTGGTTTGAAGTTAAGAGGACTTTGGTTTCAAATCCATCTCTAATACAACGTAGTATAATCTTGGAAGCCTCAGTTTCCCCATCAATAAAATAGATGAGTTCTGAGATCCTTCTACCTTTACATTTATGAGAAAATGTGATGAGGAAAGCTTAAATTCATTTTCTCAGGATTCTAAAAGATAACTGAAAAGGTCTATCCTAGATAGTATATCAGGATTAGTCTCCTTTGTGTAGAAAGGCATAAACATAATTATCACTGGCCAAAAGGAGGCCACTTTCTTATCTATATAACTCTACATAAAACACAGAAAAATATATGCTTACGGAATGTTTCTTTGAAAGGCAAAATATAATCTTGTGAGGGACTGAATTTTTAAAGGAGTCTACAGTATAAAATTTAGAAGATTTCAGTGAAAAAGGCACTCCCAATAGTCAATGACTACAGAATTCCCATTCCTGCACAGGTTAAAGAAATAAACAGAAATGAATCAAGGAAACTCTATATAGTTTGTAATTTATAATCTTAGGGAATTGCCTAAGGTAATTCATGTAGTACTTTAAGTGTCAGAGACAGGATTTGAACCCTAAATCTGGGTCCTTAATTTTATTCTTTACATCATTTGGCTTCTCAAGTATTGGTTGTTGCTTGTCCTTTGTTCTCAAATAGGATCAGAGAGGTGGTACCATGACACTCAAGAGAATTGGATTGAAATGAGTGAGGGCTATGCAAGGTCACCTGCCTCACTTCCCCCTCCAGAGCCATCTGGGTCCAGTGGCCAGATATAGATCAAGACGATTGGAAATGGCCCTGGATGAAATTAAATTAAATTTCAAATTAAAGTCTTCAACAGGTCCCAGTTTGACCGAGGCTGCAACCAAATTCATTTTGTGAATGAATAAGCATTCAGTGATTAAGGCTAAGTAGCAACTGAAGCAAAGAATCTCCTCTTTTATCTAATCCAAAAAAACAAAACTAATCTAAAAAACCCTAAATAAATAAATCTGGGAAGGGAAGATCCTCAGGGTTTCTAGCCACAGCAAAAATAACTGATATTTATGTTCAATCTGTGTCAATCAGGTCCCAAACAATGACCAAAAGGGGGATTGACCTAGTACTTATTGGTGGCCAATTAGAATCAGATTGATTTGTTTTAAGGCCTGGTCCTTAAGAAATTAATCACTTTAGGGGCAGCTAGATGATGCAGTAGATAGAGTGCTTGCCCTGAAGTCAGGGGGACCTGAGTTCAAATTTGACCTCAGACACTTAATACTTCCTAGCTCTGTGACCCTGGGCAAGTCACTTGACCCCACTTGCCTCAGCATTAAAAAAAAAAAAAAAATTAGCCAGTTCTTACTCTCTCTATTGTTTGCTTGCATTTTGTTTTCTTTCTCAGGTTCTTTTTTTCCTTCTTGATCCAATTTTTCTTGTGCAGCAAGATAACTGTATATATATATATACACACACACACATATATATATACAGTTATCCAATATATATATTGGATTTAACCTATATTTTAACATATTTAACACGTATTGGACTACCTACCATCTAGGGGAGAGGGTGGGGGAAAGAAGGCAAAGAAGGCTTTGCAAGGGTCAATGGTGAAAAATTACCCATGCATATGTTTTGTAAATAAAAAGCTTTAATAAGAAGAAGAAAAAAAAGGAAAATTAGCCAGTAAACCTCTCTCCATATCTTTCGAGGGTTCAGAGATAGAACTTGGACCCTAAATCTGGGTTCTCAATTTTATTCATTACATCATTTGGCTTTTCTAGTATTGGAATATGCCCTTGAATAGCATCCCTTCATCAATCTTCCTGTATCTTCCCTGCAACATGTTTCTGGAAGAGTTTAGTGCAGTTGGAATCTGCAGCACCCCCTCCCAGTTTATTGCAGGATCGAGATCTACACTTGAACCCTGAGTTCCTCCAACTTGGGGACAGTCCTCGGGGAATTCCCCTTCTCTAAGGCGAGAAGTCCTGTACAATCACTGCACAGCAGCGCTCATCCACACCCAGGAGATTTTAACATTTCCTAATTAGGTTACATTCGATCTTCCTGGGTGCGTTGGTACTGGATGGGATCCTGGAGCGTAATCACCCCTGATATTATTCACTCTGCAGGAATGTGCAGCTGAAGCTGCTCTGCAGCCCGGCTCCCGCTGAGAACAATCGAGCAACTGACAAGTGGGCGGAGTTTTAGATTCCCCCTTCCATTCTTTGGTCTGTGATGACTTAACCCACTACAAGTCCAGGTATCACAAAGGGGAAATAAATGCGTAATGAATTTCACTAAAGGGAAGTGGCAGGAAGTGAAAGGGGAGGGCTTTGATGTTCATTCAAAGGGATACAGCAAAGGGATAAGATGCACGGCCTATCTTTTAAGATGTTCAGAAATGATGTGCGACAGAGGAAATCCGTATTGTTGAGTCACTCAGAAAGGAAGATCAGATCCTATTCTATGGGGCAGTAGATAGAGCACTGGGCATGGAGGGAGGAAGAACTGAGTTCAAACCTAGATTTTTTACTCTGAGTAATTCTAGGCAAGTCTCTTCACTTCTGTCTTTATCCCAATTTATAAAATTGGGATTAAAAAATAACACCTACCTCCACGGAGAATGCAGTGCCCGATACATTGGAGGTGCTTCAAAATTTCTTGTTTCCACTATGATGGACTTGGTTCTTCTAAACAGTGTGGTGACTCAAGGCAATTCCAATAGATTGAGGGATAGAAAATGTCACTATGGAGAATGAATGTAGATGGAAGCATAGTAATTTCCCCTTTTTGTTTATTTTCTGTTTTTTCCCCTCTTTATCTTGTTTTTCTTATACAATATAACAAACATGGAAATATGTTTAAAAGGATAACATATTTAATCTATATCAGATTGCTTCCTCCCTTGGGAAGGGGGCAAGTGAGGGAGGAAGAGAGAAAAATTTGGAACACTGTCTACATGTATTTGGAAAAATAATATACTATTGGGAAAAAATATATATATATATTATAAGGAGCACAGCAACTTTTCTGTTAAATCCTACTCAATTCAATCCAATAAACATATCAATCATCTAATTAGATTCAAATTAGGGAAGCTGGAAAGTTGTCAAGATCACAATCCCTGCCTCATAAAATCTGATAGTATTATATGACCATTGAAAATAACTACCTTTCAGTACTTCAAAGGTCTCAGCACAAATGCCTATAAAGCAAAAAGTAATCAACAAACATTTATTAAGTGCCTACTATGTTTCAGTCAAAAAGGCAGTGGATAGGAAGCTGCCCTTGGAATCAGTCATACAGCAAAGGTTTGAAGCCTGGAAAGTAAGGCAAAGGGTGGCGCTACTAACTGAATGAATGAAGGCAGGGGAAGTTTGTATTTTTAGGGGAAATGATGAAGTATATAGCAAAGGTTACTCCCCTTCATTCTACTTTTCAGCCTGACTGGTCTACTCTAGTTCTTTGAACTCAACATTCCATTTTTGACTTTATGCCTTTGCAGAAGCTTCCTCATCCTGGAATGCTTTCCCTTGCCTCTCTCTGCCTCTGAAAACCCTTAGTTTCCTTTAAAGCTCAGTCTTTTCTCCAAACAGAAGTCTTTTCTTATTCCCTGGCTGTTAGTTCACTTTCTCCTCCTCAAATTAAAATGTACGCATATGTCATAACAATCTGTTCATACAATATATCTCCCAACAGACTCTAAGCTCCTTGGGAGTAGGGACTGTTTTTTGTTTTGTTTTGTTTTTTGTTTTTTTGTTTTGTCTGGGTACTTCTAGCCTTTGTCACAGTGTCCTGTACATAGTAGGCATGTAATAAATACTAGATTTGTTTGGAAATGCAGATACAGATGTCCAATGGGCATTGGGAAATATGGATTTTGCTTTATATATATTTGTTTTCATATCTGCATCCTTTAGATTATAAATTTCTTGAGGTTAAGAACTGTTTCTGTTTATCTGTTTTTGTATCCCCAGCACTTAGCATATAGCAGGCACTTAATAAATGTGTATGGGCATGGTTTTGATCTGGAGAAAGATCAGGGAAGGAGTTACAGATTTAGGGCTCATAAGGACCTATGTTAACTATCAGGAGATACTTTTCTTCATAGGCAACATCAGTCATTCAGGTGGGCAGTCAATTGATATTGCCATACTTAGATAAAGAGCAGTTCCTCAGCTATCTCTGGAAGCAAGCTAAGCTTTTCTTGGTCTGGCATCCATATAAGATAGTAGTGGCAGGGTCAAGAACTAGGTATAAATGCTAAGTTTGGCAGCTAGACTGCCATACAGATTGTCTTAACAAATAGTATAATAGGTTGGATACTTGGGCATTTCTAGGCTCAAGAGAAGTTTGACAAACATTTAAAAGTGAAATGCACTTCATTCAGAATCACGGAAATACAAAAATTTTGAGTTGGAAGGGACTTTGGTAGGCATCTAGTATAACTCCCCAAAGGAACCCCCACCATGGTAGGCACAACAAATGTTTGTACAACTATTGTTTGAAGACCTCCAGTGAAGAGGAACCCATTATTTCTAGAAAAAGACCTTTATAGTTTGGGACAACTGTAATTTTTAACAAGCTTTCCCACCCTGGCATCAAGCCTAAAATAGCTAGCATCTTTGCAACTCTCATTTATTGCTCCTGGCTCTGCCCTCCCAAGTCAACCAAAACAAGCCTAATCGTGAATCAATGAAGAATGAGCTGCAAGAAGGTATTGCTCAACATTGATAAGTTTCTCACTCTGACATAAGTTTGTGAGATTCTTTCAGTGGCCAAGTATCTTCCATACTCATTTACTCAGATGCCTAATGGCTTAGATTCTCTACTTTCCAAACCCTTTATTCCTAGCCCACAGTTCTCCAAGTCAAATCTTAATATTCCTATGTTCTATTGTACTGCTGTTTTGGTCAACATGGACAATTGGATAGATATCATCAATAAATTATCATCTTTTTCTCTCAGGTCATATTATAAGACTTAAAAATAATAATTTTACTTTAAAAGTACCTTAAAAATATATGTTAATATAGTGGATATCCTGCCATCTAGGGAAGGGGTGGGGAAGTTGGGGGGAAAAATTTGTAATGGAAAGCTATGTAAGGGTTATTGTTGAAGAATTACCCACACATGTTATGCAAATAAAATAAAATTAAAAAAAGAAAAAGAAAAAAAAAGAAAAAAAATATATGTTAAATATATTGGATCACTTGCCATCTGAAGGAGGGGAGTGGAAAGGGGGGGAATTGGAACACAAAGCTTTGCAAGGGTTAATGTTTAAAAATTATCCGTGCATATATTTGAAAATAAAAAAATAAAAAAGGAAAAAATAGAGAAACGAAAATAAATATTTTAAAAAGAAATATATGCTAAACAAGGTTTTGCAAAGGTGAATATTGAAAACTATCTTTGTATTTGGAAAAATAAAATACTATTTAAAAATTTTTAAAGCTTTTTATTTTCAAAACATATGCACGGATAATTTGACATTGACGCTGGCATAGCCTTGTGTTTCAGATTTTCTCCTCCTTCCCCCCCCCACCCCCCCCCACCCCCGGGATGTTAAATATGTTAAACATGTTCAAATATGTTAAATCCAATTAGTATAAACATATTTATACAAGTTCTCTTGCTGCACAAAAAAAAAATCAGATCAAAAAAAGAAAGTAAATGAGTAAGAAAACAAAATGCAAGTGAATAACAACAAAAGTGAAAATGTTATGTTGTGATCCACATTCAGTTCCCACAGTCCTCTCTCTGGGAGTAGATGGCTCTCTTTATCACAAGATCATTGGAACTGGCATCAAATCATCTCTTGTTGGAAAGTCATGTTCATCAGAATTGATTGTCATATAACATTGATATTGCCGTGTACAATGAACTCCTAGTTCTGCTCATTTCACTTAGCATCAGTTCATTTAAGTCTCTCCAGGCCTCTCTAAAATTATCCTCCTGATCATTTCTTATAGAATAATAATATTCCATAACATTCATATGCCATAATGTATTCAGACATTCCACAACTGATGGGCATCCACTCAGTTTCCAATTTCTTGCCACTACAAAAAGGGCTGCCACTAACATTTTTGTACATGTGGGTCCTTTTGCTTCCTTTAAGATCTCCTCGGGATATAAGCCTAATAGAAACATTGCTGGTTCAAAGAGTATGCACAGTTTGATAATTTTTTAAACATAGTTCCAAATTGCTCTCCAGAATGGCTGGATTCCTTCACAGGTCCACCAACAATGTATTAGTGTCCCAGTTTCCCCACATCCCCTCCAACATTCATCATTATCTTTTCCTGTCATCTTAGCCAATCTGAGAGGAGTGTAGTGGTATCTCAGGGTTGTCTTAATTTGCATTTCTCTGAATAGTGATTTAGAGCACTTCTCATATGATTAGAAATGGTTTTTATTTCTTCATCTGAAAATTGTCTGTTCATATCCTTTGACCATTTATCAATTAGAGAATGGCTGCTTATAAATTTGAGTCACTTCTCTAAATATCTTAGAAATGAGGCATTTATCAGAACCCTTAAATATAAAAATGATTTCCCAATTTATTGCTTCCCTTCTGATCTTGTCTGCATTAGTTTTGTCTGTACAAAAACTTTTTAATTTAATATAATCAAAATTATTTATCTGTTAAAACCATCTCGAGTCATATGAAAAGTTGCTCCAAATCACTATTGATCAGAGAAATGCAAATTAAGACAACTCTGAGGTACCACTACACACCTGTCAGATTGGCTAAAATGACAGGAAAAGATAATGATGAATGTTGGAGGGGATGTGGGAAAACTGGGACACTAATACATTGTTGGTGGAGCTGTGAACGGATCCAACCATTCTGGAGAGCAATTTGGAGCTACACTCAAAAAGTTATCAAACTGTGCATACCCTTTGACCCAGCAGTGTTTCTATTGAGCCTATTATCCCAAAGAGATCTTAAAGGAGGGAAAGGGACCCACATGTGCAAGAATGTTTGTGGCAGCCCTTTTTGTAGTGGCTAGAAACTGGAAACTGAATGGATGCCTATCAACTGGAGAGTGGCTGAATAAATTATGGTATATGAATGTTATGGAATATTATTGTTCTGTAAGAAACGACCAGCAGGACGATTTCAGAGAGGCCTGGAGAGACTTGCATGAACTGATGCTGAGTGAAACGAGCAGAACCAGGAGATCATTATACATGGCAACAACAATACTATATGACGATCAATTCTGAGGTCCATGGCTCTCTGCAACAAAGAAATGTCTCAAACCAGTTCCAATTGTTCACTGAAGAAAACCATATACACCCAGAGAGAGGGATGTGAAATGTGGACCACAACATAACATTTTCATGATCTCTATTGAGGTTTTCTTGCATTGTGTTGCCTTTCTCTGGTTTTCTTTTTTTTCTTGTAGATAGGATTTTTCTTGCATAACTTCTCAAGCATTTCAACATTATTAACATGTAGTGGACTTCCTGCCATCTAGGGGAGGGGAGGGGACTGGGGGTAAAAGTTGTAATGGAGAGCTTTGTAAAGATCAATGCTGGGGAACTACCCATACATATGTTATACAAATAAAAAGCTTTAATTAAAAAAAATATTTATCTGGTGTTAAATTATGAGTTTCAATTCTTCTTTGAATACAAATTCCTTCCTTCTCCACAGATCTGAGAGGTAAATGATCCTATGTTCTTCTAATTTGTTTATAATATCAATCTTTATGTTTAAATCATGGACCCATTTACATCTTATCTTTATATGTGGTATTAAGTATGGATTAAGCCCTAATTTTTTCCATATTAGTTTCCAATTTTCCCATCAGTTTTTGTCAAATAGGGAGTTCTTATCCCAAAAGCTAGGGTCTTTGGGTTTGTCAAACACTAGATTTCTATAGTTATTGACTATTTTGTCCTGTGATCCTTACCTATTCTACTGATCTACTACTCTATTTCTTAGCCAGTACCAAATGGTTTTGATGACTGCTGCTTTATAATATAGTTTTAGATCTGGCACAGCTAGGCTGCCTTCATTAGCATTTTTTTTCATTAATTCCCTTGAAATTCTTGACCTTTTGTTCTTCCAGATGAACTTTGTTATTACTTTTTCTAGATCTGTAAAATAATTTCTTGGGAGTTTGATTGATATGGCACTAAATAAGTAGATTAATTTAGGTAGAATTGTCACTTTCATTATATTCGCTTGGCCTACCCATGAGCACTTGATATTTTTCCAACTGATTAGATCTGACTTTATTTGTGTGGAAAGTGTTTTTTAGTTGTGTTCATATAGTTCCTGACATTCCCTTGGCAGATAAATTCCCAGATATTTTATATTATCAACAGTTATTTTGAAAGAATTTCTTTTTGTATCTCTTGCTGCTGGACTTTGTTGGTAATATATAAAAATGCTGCTGATTTGTGTGGATTTATTTTATATCCTGCAATGTTGCTAAAGTTGTGAATTGTTTCTAGTAGTTTTTTAGGTGATTCTCTAGGATTCTTTAAGTATACCATCATAACATCTGCAAAAAGTGATATTTTTTTTTTAATTTTTATTTTATTTGCATAACATATGTGTGGGTAATTCTTCAACAATAACCCTTACATAGCTTTCCGTTACAAATTTTTCCCCCCAACTCCCCACCCCTCCCCTAGATGGCAGGATATCCACTACATGTTAATTATGTTAAAATATTGGCAAATCGAATATATGTATACATATTTCCAAACTTATCATTGGTGTGCAAGAAAAATCTTATCTACACAAACGATATATCAGATAAAGGAAACACAATGTAAGCAAACATCAATCAAGGAGTATGAGAATGTTATGTTGTGGTCCACATTTCGCATCCCTCTCTCTGGGTGTATATGGCTTTCTTCAGTGAACAATTGGAGGTGGTTTGAAACATTTCATTGTTGAAGAGAGCCATGTCCATCAGAATTGATCATCATATAGTACTGTTGTTGCCGTGTATAATGATCTCCTGGTTCTGCTCATTTCACTCAGCATCAGTTCATGTAAGTCTCTCCAGGCCTCTCTGAAATCATCTTGCTGGTCATTTCTTACAGAACAATAATATTCCATAACATTCATATACCATAATTTATTCAGCCATTCTCCAATTGAAGGGCATCTATTCAATTTCCAGTTTCTAGCCACTACAAAAAGGGCTGCCACAAACATTCTTGCACATGTGGGGCCTTTTCCTTCCTTTATGATTTCTTTGGGATATAAGCCCAATAGAAATGCTGCTGGGTCAAAGGGTATGCACAGTTTGATAACTTTTTGAGCATAGCTCCAAATTGTTCTCCAGAATGGCTGTATCCGTTCACAGCTCCACCAACAATGCATCAGTGTCCCAGCCCTCCCACAACCCCTCCAACATTCATCATTAACTTTTCCTGTCATTTTAGCCAATCTGACAGGTGTGAAGTGGTATCTCAGGGTTGTCTTGATTTGCATTTCTCTGATCAATAGTGATTTGGAGCACCTTTTCATATGAGTATAAATAGTTTTAATTTCATCCTCTGAAAATTGTCTGTTCATATCCTTTGACCATTTATTGATTGGAGAATGGCTTGAATTTTTATAAATATGAGACAATTCTCTATATATTTTAGAGATGAGACCTTTATCAGAACCCTTAAATGTAAAGATGATTTCCCAATTTATTGCTTCCCTCCTAATCTTGTCTGCATTGATTTTGTTTGTGCAAAAACTTTTTAACTTAATATAGTCAAAGTTATCTATCTGGTTTTCAATTAAAAGTTCCAGTTCTTCTTTGGACATAAATTTATTCCATCTCCACAGGTCTGAGAGGTAAACTATATTATGTTCCTCTAACTTGTTTACAAAATCACTCTTTATATCCAGATCATGAACCCATTAGATCTTATCTTGGTATGTGGTGTTAGATGTGGGTCAAGCCCTAATTTCTTCCACACTAGTTTCCAGTTTTCCCAGCAGTTTTTGTCAAATAGTGAATACTTATCCCAAAAGCTGGGGTCTTTGGGTTTATCAAAAACCAAATTGCTATAGTTATTGCCTAGTTTGTCTTGTGATTCTATCCTATTCCACTGATCGACTACTCTATTTCTTAGCCAGTACCAAATGGTTTTGATGACCGCTGCTTTATAATATAGTTTTAGATCTGGTACAGCAAGTCCACCATCTTCAGCCTTTTTTTTCATTAATCCCCTTGAAATTCTTAACCTTTTGTTTTTCCAAATGAACTTTGCTACTATTTTTTCTAGGTCTGTAAGATAATTTCTTGGGAGTTTGATTGGTATGGCACTAAATAAGTAAATTAGTTTGGGTAGTATTGTCATTTTTATTATATTCGCTCGTCCTACCCATGAGCATTTTAAGTTTTTCCAATTGACTAGGTCTGATTTGATTTGTGTGGAAAGTGTTTTGTAATTTAGTTCATATAGTTCCTGACTATCCCTTGGCAGATAAATTCCCAAATATTTTATACTATCAACAGTTATTTTGAATGGAATTTCTTTTTGTATCTCTTGCTGCTGAACTTTATTGGTAATATATAAAAATGCTGATGATTTATGTGGATTTATTTTGTATCCTGCCACTTTGCTAAAGGTGTGAATTGTTTCTAGTAGTAAAAAGTGATAATTTAATATAAAATATTTTTTAAAAGAAATATGTTAAATTTTATTTTTACAAAAGTTTGTTCTGACTCTTCTGATTTTAACTTTCAATTTCCTTAAAAGATGTGAACATTACTTTTTGTAATCAAGGCTAACTTGCTTGAATAATTAAAAAAACATTTAAGTTCTATGACCTGTCATAGAACAGTGAATTAAAAGACAAAGTAAATTTATTTTTAAATAAAATAAATAATCACATCTCCTCCTACTTCTTTCCAAATCATTAATGATTTGCCAAGGTGATTGGTGTATTTTAAAAGATGAACAAACATCTTGATTCTTGGTATTTGCCATTGAACAAGATTTTAAAATTTTTGAGCCACTCCATGCTCCTCCCTTACATTTACTCAAACCTGGGTTATATTAGAAATGGGATGAGGAAATGATCAGTTTGTTTCTCCCACTTGGCTCCAGCTCACACATTCTCAATCATGAAATAAGAGAACAGAAAAGGGTTTGTCGGCCAATGCTTTATTTAGAAAGAATGAGAAAGAGACAGAGAGAAATGCTGAGAATAACTTCTCAGAACACAGGAGAATATTCTTTCCAAAGAGAAATAAAAAACATGCATCATAATAGAAAATGAAGGCACCCGTCTGGGTCTCAAGAAGAGAATAGAAGATCCAGGGGCCAGGAATTCTGTAATGCCTTTCTGCTTCAATAGCGTTTTCTTTGGAATTTTTAGATGTCTTTCCTCAAAGCTTTCTCTTGTATTTTCCCCTTGATTCTTTCCCTTCTCAAGTTCTGAAAACATTTATTTCAAAAATGGATATTTATTGATACTTAAATTTTTTTTTACATTACCTAGATTCCCCTATATTTTCTCCTTCCCTCCAAGAGAGTCAAGTCAGTAAGCATTTATTAAGTGCCTACTATATTCTAGGCATTATGCTAAGTGTTAGGGATATAAAAAAGGTAAAAAAAACTGAGTTCCTCCTCTCAAGGAGCTTAAAACTTAATGGGGGAGATCATATGTTAATAATTATTTACAAATAAGATATATTGGATAAATTGGAATTAATCTCAGAAGTTAAAAGATGGAATTTTAGCTGAGGCATGAGGGAGCTATCCTTTAGGACAAAGAACTTTAAAAAAAAGAGGAAAAAAATTATTAAAAATAAAAGAAACATTATAAAACTCAGAAGAGAAATCTGAAGAGAAAAATTTAGCAAAGTCAATCCACATATGGAAAAACAAGGCCTAATGTTATAAGCAATGTTCTAGGCCTTTGGAAAAGAGCATAATACAAGGTTTACTCATTTCTTTTTGGGGGCCAAGCTTGTTCCTTATAATTTCATAAACTCCTTATAATTTTACTGTTTCATTGTTTGCTTGCAAATGCTGTTTCCATTGATATTGTAATCATTAGCCATGTTGTTTTCCTGGATCTACTTTTTACACCTTGTATTAATTCATGTAAGCTTTCCATGCCTTTTTTTCATTCACCAAGTTTATTATCAGAAATAATAATTTATTTATGCATTTCCTGATCTATGGATCAATACAGATTTTTTTCAGAATAAGTTGGAAAATCCATAGATTCGGAATATTGACATATCAGAATTCAAATAGATGCTTTTATTCATTTAATCCTGATATTTCCACATCCAAGGAGGGTAATTTTTTTTTGCCTCTGGAAACTCACTTTCTTCAAATTTATTTAGGGAATATAAAAAAAAAAAAAGCAGACCTTGCCCTAGCTGTTAAGGCTATCCCAGATTCCAGCCTGGGAGATTAGGGTTTGAGTATTCTAGCTCTGTGTAACTTTGAGAAATCATCTAACTTTTCTGAGCTTCAGTTTTCTCATATGTGAAACAGAGGCAAGAATATTTGTGCTATCTACCCCTTTTGGGTTCTTGTCATGTTCCAATGACAAGTGAAGCATTTAGTAATTCTAGAGTTTATATAAAGATGAGCCATTATAATGGCTTAGGTCAGTTCTTAACGTTGGATTTTTGGGGTGAGAGATTATGGATAGATTTCATGGGGTACAGGAAATTGGATAGGAAAAAAGCTTTATCTTTTTTTTTTTTTTTTTTTTTTTACTAAATTTAGTATTTCCTTTAAATATTTAAAAAGACTTTTCTAGGGGAGGAGGAGAATCTGTAAACTTCATTGAATTGCCAAAGGGTTCCTTGACACAACAGAGTCTCTGCTCCAGATTATTTCTATATGTCTTCTTTCTCTTCTCCTTAATGTCACTAACTACTCCCCATGTTTGTAGTTTAACCTTTTTCTGTACTATTCTCCATGCCTTATTGATATTTTCCCATTTTAATATAGTCCATCAAAAATTCTATGCACTGCTTGACCAATATTGCATGAGAAAGGATAGGAGAAGAAAGAAAGAAAAACCAACCAAGTCACCCTATAACCAAAATATTTTGCAATCAACTTGGCCAATGTTTCTGTGTCAAAGGATGTTGATTTTATACTGAGAGCCCAATGGACTAAGATGCTCTTGAGTGATTCAGACTGTCCCACTGGCAGGATGCCACAGCTAGAGGATACAAAGGTCACTCCTTCCCCTTGATCTTGGGGGATTCCACCCAGAATATCCTCCCTGAGCCACAGGAATCACTGGGCTTCTGTGTCTTTGATGGCAGCAAGAGTTTATAGCACTGTTTTAAGTAAGGTCCAGGAAATAATCTTTGTGGAAGATTATTAGCCCAGACCACATCCCTTTTCTGGGTTATACTTCAATGAAAATCAAGATAAGCTTGGGGTAAACAGATTATTGAAGCTAGAAGAAAATGTAGATATCATCTAGCCCAACCTTCTGCTTTTACAGATGATCAAACCAAGGTTTAGAGACAATGGGATTTTCTTATTGCCACAAAGCTAGTTAGGGACATAAATAGGATCAGAACCCCTACATTCCTCATTACTAGTTGGGGTCTAAATTAGCAAAGGGCAATTGGGCCCTTTCCTGGAGCAAAAGTTGTTTCTATCTTTTAAAAAACTCTGTTCTGAGGCACTTAGGTAACACAGTGGAGAGAACACTGTTCCAGCAGTCAGGGGGACCTGAGTTCAAATACAGTCTCAGACATTTATTGGCTGTGTGACCCTGAGCAAGTCACTTAATCCTGATTGCTTCCAAAAAACAGTAAAATAAATAAATAAAAATTCTGTTCTTCATTCTTATTATTAAGACAGAAAGAATATGTGTATATACATACATACACACAGAGAGGGCATGGATGTGAGTTGAATGTGAAGGAATAATATCTTTTCTAAAAAATAGTGAAATTAAAGAGTGAGAGAGGAATGCACTTGAAGAAAGGGAAAGGGAGAAATGGAATGGTGCAAATTGTCTGCCATTAAAAAAAAGAAGCAAGAAAAAGCTTTTATACTGGAGAGGAGGAGAAGAGGGTGAGTAAGTAAACTTTACTTTTATAAGAATTGGTTCAAATAGGAAATAGCATACATACTCATTAGGAGTATAGAAATTTATCTTACCCTGTAGAAAAACAGGAAGGGAATGGGATATGAGGAGGCAGGGAGGGTGACAAAAGAGAGAGGGCATATTGGGGGAGGGAGTGGTCAGTAGCAAAATACTTTTGAGGACAGGATAAAAGGAGAGAGAATAAATGTGGGAAATACAATTAACAATAGTAATTGTAAAAAAAAAATTCAAAGCAAGTTTCTCTGATGGAATATTATTGTTTTCTGGGAAATGATGAGCAGGATGCTCTCAGAAAAAAAAAAACAAAAACAAAAACCTGGAAAATCCTTCCAAAACAAAGTGAAATATACTGTATATAAAACAATGTTCTGTGATGACCAGGTATAAATGACTTTGCTATTCTCAGTAGTATAATCATCCATAATTATTCTGAAATTCTTATGATGAAAAATCCTATCCATACCCAGAGAAGGAACTGATAGATCAAGACATCTCTCTCTCTCTCTCTCTCTCTCTCTCTTTCTCTTTCTCTTTCTCTCTCTTTTTCAATTTAATTTTTCTTGAGGGTTTTTGTTTTCATTAGGGTGGGAGATCTATGTTTTCTTTCACAACTTGGCTTTTATGGAAATGTTTTGCATAACTTCTCATGTAGCTTCTTAATTATGGGTGGGGATAAGGGAGAGAACCCAGAACTCAAAAATCTTAAAAACAAATGGAAAAAAATATTTTTAATATTAACTGGGGGGTGTGATTAAATAAATAAATAAATAATTTTTTAAAAAAATTCTGTTCTTTTGTAGAAAGATGTAGAGCTAGGCTGACCACACATATCAATTAAAGAAGTTTCTAGATTTGAAGTCCCTTATAACTTCTGCATCTTAATTCTAATATAGTGTGTTCTCTGAAACTATTCCCCTAATTGAACTTTTAATTGGCAGGTTGTGTTCCTCATAAGACAGCTGACTCCTCGTTCTCAAGATTCTAGAGATAACCAGGAGATAGTAATGTTTTAATGTAGTTTTCTGAGTCCTTATGAGTTTCAAAAACAAATTTGTCCATGACAGATATAAAAGTTTTTATCCACGTTGCTAGTAAAACTTAAATTCACCAAAATTTTTAGAGATGGAATGGGGGAAAGAGAAGATAAAAGATTCTAATTAATTGAATTTTCTGGTTGACCAAGGAGTAAGTAGAAAACTTTTTGCAAACATGCTTCAGTGATTTTGCCCATCTAAGTCTATTTGATGAGTATAGATTTTTCAATTATTGATGACTGCTCTTCTCAACATAAAGAATATAGTGCCTTGGAAATAGAAGATTTAAATTCAGATGACATGAATGTAAATATAAACTTTTCTTACCTGTAGGACTTCAGTATTTCCTCTTTTCTATCACCCTTAATGATTTTCTTTAGTTTTTAGAAAAATAATTTACTGAAAAGGTATGGTATGAACAGTTGATATAATATACACATTCCTTCAAAAGTTGGGGGGCACACTTCCCCTTAGCATACACAGGTGCCTGAGAAGAGTGTGCTCTAACTTAAAGTACAGTTACAGTAAGGTACATATGTAAAAGTCATACATGGCCAAGGAGTATTTCTTGACTCCTGGTTCTAAAAGTCTGTGTCCCTTTGTGGTGTTCTCATGAAATTTCCCCTTAACTCCATTTTGGGGTCAATTGTTGCTAGTTTAGGTTGCTCCAGACCTAGAAATGTCTATAATGCCACATCCTGGATTTGTCCTTATCAATGTTGCTACTAGGTCACCTCCTGTTTCCTGTGGCTACCCTATAACTTCTGGTGGATTCTTCTATCAATTCCAGATGCCAGAATAACCTCTGGATCTCCGAAGCTGACCAGGGCACCTGACCAGTGTCAGAACACTACTTCCCCTAAAATCAGGAAAGAATAAATACAAAAGAAACTGAGTTGCCATTTGCTTACAAATATGGTGATAGGGTAGAAAATGTGGCTAACTGCTTCTTCTCCACCTAGTAGCCTAAAGATGTCTTCCTTATTTGAAGCTGTCAAGAAAAAAGGGTGAGATGGGCAGGTCTTTCCTTTTACATGTATAATCAGTTCTGGTTTAAAATCTCCTGATTCATTAGTACTTTCAGATTTGCAACTGATTAGAAAAATTTCCAGCATCACATAACACCAAGCCTCGTTGACAAGAGGTAGGCTCACCAAAGTTTTCATTTAGATGATCTCTTAGACTGAAAACACACAGGAAACATTTGTGCATGCTTCAAGTACTGGCCTTCATAAACCAATCTGTCCTTGCTATGGTGATGCACCATGAGTTTCAAGAAATCAAAGCAACCCCTTGTTTATGCCAGATATCAGTTTTTATCCATTTTCCCAGGAAAACCTAAATTGGCCAAAATTGTTTGGTTTGGTTTGGTTTTGGCATGGCGGTTCTGGTTGACTAAGGAGTAAACAGAAGACTTTTTATTTCAACATTCACTGCAAACATATTTCCATGATGTAGTCCATTTAAATCTGGTTGATGTGTAAAGATTTTTGCAGTGCTTAAGGACCACCTTTCTCAACAAAAGAAGCATGATGCCATAGAAATAGAGGATTTAGAGTCAGACAGCTTGATCATAAATGCTAGCTCTTCCTATCTTATGGTTTCAAGAAAATCACTTACTTTGGCCATCAGTTCTCTCATCTGTAGAAAGCAGAGGCAGGACATTATGACCATTAGAGTAAGTTCTGCTTCCACTAGGAACATTAATTTTTAATAGTATTAGAGGAGGTACATGTTAAAATGGAAAGTCACAGTGTCTGTAGGTCTCAGTTTCCTGAAGCAGTTTGTGAAAGAAGTCCCTTCTCTAGTCTTTAGTTCCTTCATGATATCATGTCTAACTTGACCCTAAAGTCTCTCCCATCCCTAAAATCTGTGCTCCAATGACTAAATAGAGTTTGAGTCAGAGGACCCATCACTTTTGCACACAGTAACTCTTTAACTGATATTTGTAGGACTGAATTAAATTGGATTTGAATCTCAGCTCTAATATATCGTCTCTGAAGGGTCCTTTTCAGTTCAATATCTGTGAATGATGAACATACTAGGTAGGGAAGTGCCCCAGTGGGTAAAAGCCCTAGATCCAGAATCAGGAAAATATGAGTTAAAATATTGTCTCAGGTACTAGCTATGTGACCCTCATTTGTAAGCTATGGTAATAATGGTAGCTACCTCACAGAGATATTCTTAGAATCAAATGAGACAATATAGATACAATGCTTTGGAAACCTTAAAGCTCAATGTAAATGTATTATTATTGTTATACTACCTGTGTGATGCAAGCAAGTGACTTTACTTATCTGGGTTTTAGTTTCCTCAGGAAAATGAGAATGATGGACTAGATAACCTTTAATTTAATTTTAAAGCTTGAAATCTTGTGGTCTTGGGATAACTTTCAAGTACAATGTGTGGGAGATTGGGCTGAATTTTTTTTTCAATAAAAACCTGATATGAATTTGTATTCTTAAGATTTTTGTATGTCTATTTTAGAGTATGTAAAAGATGCTTTAACTAACAGGCAAAAAAATTGAGGTTTTACTCTGTTCTATTAAATTTTCCACTGAAAGGCTTCAGTTAGTTAAAACTAACAGAATGATTTAGATTATTCTTTTTTAAAAATTATTTTGAATATATGGAAATATCAAATGAGGAAGAGGAAATCAGTAGAGAGCATCTATGATCCTGTGATCTAAGTGACTAATGAGGTGTCAGAGATCTAGGTTCAAATGCCAGTGTATGTACTAATATAATCTCGGGTAACATCTCTGAGGCTCAGTTTTCTCATCTTCAAGATGAAAAGCTTGAATTAGATCACCACTAAGCTAGCTATAATGCTAGAACTTATTTGTGATTTCAGTTCATATTTTTCTTTTCATCAATTCCCTGAGAAATTTATTACTATTTTGGCAATGAGATTAAAGTCAGAAGTGTTTTTTACATACAAAATTTATTTTCTCCTCTAGAAAAATAGCTTGAGATTTTTCTCTTTCAGCATCTCCACCAAGACCCCATCCCCCAACCATAGTTTTCATATTTTCTTCTGGGATTTCAGGGTGATAGGGACAAAAATTGGATCTGTTTCTTGTTAGATATGCAGCTTCTTGCTCCTTTCCTAAGTGCATTGCATTAATGCAAAGGAGTTCCCAGAGAGGAGCTATTTTCTCATTTTTCTCAGCTTCCCTCATTTTAGGATTTGTGCAAGTGGAGGTCAATGTGTAAGGATAATGTGACTGAATAAATCAACCAAATCATTGCATCTCACCCCACTTAAACTAAGTGATAAGATATTCAATTATTCAGCTTCAATCATGGACTTGATATTAAGCACACAAAGTCTTTGAAAACTGGAGTGACTTTATAAGTCTATGGATAGACTTTTATAAATAGGTTAAAGAAATTTGTCCCTATCAGAGGAATCATCCAAAAATTATCAAGTGAGTTGAATAATTCCAGAAGTACTAATGAATGTGGAATACTCTGGGGGCAGGGTTGAAATGAAGAGAAGTTTCTGCATCAGTCTTGTTTTAGTTCTCTTCTTCCTCACTACAGACAAGTAGTTTTTAAGAGTCTGTAGGATTTTGGACTTCCTATCTTCCCATCAATATTGTAGCAACATCCTCAAATCAGTTATCAATTGTGCCTATATTGGGAACTAGGGACAGATGGGCTACAGATTCATATCTCTTCAAAAGAATACAGCAAAAAAGTCTGTATCATTCCTAAAGGTAATTTCTTGAATTTCCCAAGATACCCTCTCTGCACTCCAGTCATATTTGCCTATCCTTTCTGTTCCAGGCACTCATAGATGAAGCGATTTCTGCATAATTTGGCTTTGCAAGGTTATCTTCCATTTCTGGAATGCACTTCTTTTTCTTCTCTACCTCATGGCATTCCAATTCTTGATACTGATGATACCTTTTCCCCCAAACTACATAGTAATATATACAAGTGTATATATTTGATTGATATGTTTTGCTTTTATATCACCTAAATTTCCTCTTGTAGGCATCCTCCTCCCCTTCCAAAATGTCTATGTATGTATGTATAAGTACATATATGTATGCATACATGTATGTGGGTGCATATATATAGCATATATATGTTTGTTTTGCTGGACTACTCATCTATGTATTGATGACTTTTTCTTGTAATTTGATCATGAGGGATAGTGAAAGAAATGCATTATAGAAGAGGAAATATTCACACATAATAGTTATACATGATGATATATGAGAGATAGAAAAAAGAAATTTTTTTTATTATTAATAAATTATTAGTTTGTGTTGCTGTTCAATCATTTCAGTATCTGATTCTTTGTGACCCCATATCACAAAGAATCAGATACAACTGAAATGATTGCTTTCTTGGCAAAAGATCCCAGAATTGTTTGTTATTTTCTTTTCCAGCTTATTTTATAAATGTGGAAACTGAGTCAAATGGTTAAATAACTTTCCTTGGTTCACACAGCTAGTGGATTTGAATTCAAGAAGACTGGTCCTCCTGATTCCAAGTCTAACAGTCTATCCATTATGACACTTAGCTGCCCCACCCCAAACTGTTAATTTATTAAAATAATTATGTCTAATTAATAATACTAAATTTTCAAGATTCATATAAAGGAAGCTTTTCTTTTATTAATCTCTCTCATATATGTCATATGTTCATAGTTAGCTTCTTTTTTCTTTTAGTAATCTGTCTCTCCTATTATCCGACTCCTCCCACCAATGAAATTAAAAAAAAATAATAAGCAAATGAAACAACTGAATTCTTAACACAAAGATGTGTAGTCAAGGAAAACAAATTCAGTGAAGTTATTTTTGACAACAGCTCTGGCAGACAACTTGTATTCTCAGATAAGCTGTTGTTTGTCCTTCACTTTCAAAGAGGACCAATGATATCACAGGGTGACGTCTTAACTCATGAGTGAATTGGATTTAAGTGAGAAAGAGTTACACAAAGTCATCAGCCTAATCCTTTCTTCCTGAGTCATTGAAGTCCAGTGGCAGGATAAAGGTTAGAATGATTGGCAATGGCTTAGGATTCAATGGATGACCTTGATGTCTTAAATGTTTGATCAAGCAAGCTCTAAGCTAACTCCACTTTCATGACCACTGAACCAAATTGTTCTCAACTGCTCACTCCATTGGGGAAAGTCTTCATTGCTTGGAGTATAAACATCACCTTAACTCACTGAGTAGTTTGTGGCTTGTCAGTTATCCTAACAAGTTTAGTTCATCTGCCAAGATGGTTTTACTGGAGTATGATTGCTGTGTATACTGCAGCTTCTTGGAGCCAAGGACGAGAGTTGCATGAAGGTGGATACTAAAGATGGATGAGCAGCCCTGAAAAGGGCTCAGCAAGCCCTCACACCGGAAGTGCTGGCTCCCCTTGAATACTCATACACCTCTTGGAAGCACAGCAGGCTAGAGTAAGAGATAAGAGATCTTTGCAGAGAAAGTATGTGCAAGGATTAAGTATTCTCACTATAGATGGAAATTTAAGCTCAGTGATTTAGTGTCTTTATGTGTCACAACAGGGCAATTAAGTATCCTTCCCTCACAGGGATAAGATAATATCTGTAAAATACAAGTACATAAATATAAAATGACATGCTATTATTATTATATTATCATTCACCAATTTGAAATTCCAACTATTAGTATCATATAAGTAAATGGCTGTAAGAATGAGCCACAAGTTTTAAATTGGCACTCATTAGGACTCAAGGGCTAATATGTATGACAAAAGAGCCAAGAGATTTAATAGTACTTCTGATTACCCACCTTTTCTTAGAAATGATCTTGGGTTCCCAGGTAAAAGTGTACTTTTAGTAGTCCTTTTGTCCTAGAGTGAACCCACACACAATATGCCCCTTCAGTATTTTCTACAGTATTAAATCAGGAGAACTTTAACCAGTACTCATCTGATTTGCTTCAGAGTGCTCAGAAGAGTTTAACTGGATTGAGTAATACATTAACCTTTTGGGAAACAAAAATACCCTGGAAGTGGTAGGTGAGTATCTCATGGAATGGCAAGAAATGAGATTGTGGTTTGCCAGAGCTGGCTTGGGAGATTTGTTAAATTTTCAGTGTGTATATTCACATCCTGGAAATCCATAAATGTTACAATTTATTGTTGTTGGATTATCTAGATTCAAGAAAGTGATGGAGAAAACATTAAAATGAAGATTAAATTTAAAAGGATGTACTGCATACATTTTTTTCTTCCAGAGAGCTATGAAATATTTACAAGCATGCCTTTAGAAGGGACCAAGCAAAATTAAAAGTAATAATTTTTCAAATTCTAATCCTCAAGTCTCACCTTTCTTCAAAATGCAACCCTGGTGGATTAACCTGGTCCCTATATAATATCACAGAAAATAGATCTTTTGAGGAAAGGCTCTCATTACAGGCATGTGTTTTGGGATCATTGCTCTCATCTGCATTATCTGAAGACTATAAAAAATGTCTTTTGGAAACACTACTTTAAAAGGTTTGGATTTTAGAAGTTGAAATATTCTACATCTGGAATAGTTCCTGCTCAGTTTAGCCAAAAAGAAGTGATTGAAAATCTACGTGAAAATGCATAGAGTTTGATATTTCTGGAATGCTTTGCGTAATCATAATTATTTCTGTAGCCATGGAGTTTTTGTAAACTTACAGCTGATGTTTGGTATTAAGCTAAGATATTATAGTCTGTCACTTTCATTGCTTGTCACAGTTAGAGATCTCTTATGCACACTATTCATCCTTTCAATTCATATGCATTTATTAAGTGCTAATTATGTACATGACTTCAGGAATATAAATATAATGATGAAATAGTTACTGATCTCAAGGACATAATATGTTACTAGTGGAAAACAAAATGTACACAGATAAGGCAATATAATCTAGTTCATTCAGTCCTATAATGCCTACTGCATGCCAAGCACCTTGTTGAGGATAAAATGATTAAAAAAGAAAGACATCCCAAACCTTCAAGAGACTTATAGTCTAATAGGGGGAAGGAGGTAACACACAAAAGAATTAGGGTATCTTATTCACTGGAGCTGAAATCAGGGAGAACAATGGATGTAGAATGCATCTGTTTTGTCTTCTATAAAGAAAAGCATTAGGAGGTTTGGTACCCCACTCTCCAAAACACTAAACAGAAAGGAGGGACACAGGGAGGTGGAACCAATTAAAACTTGTCTTAGCAATACCATATATACAAAGTTGTAGCTTAATATAGTGAATGGGCAGCTAGGTGGAGAAGTGGATGGACCCTGGAGTTTTAAATCTGGCCACATTTGCAAAAACGTTTGTAGCACCCCTTTTTTGTAATAGCAAGGAACTGGAAACTGAATGGATGTCCATCAGTTGAGGAATGGTTGGTTGAATAAAATATGGCACGTGAATGTTATGGGATATTATTCTATAAGAAAAGATCAGCAAGATGATTTCAGAAATTCCTGGAGAGATTTACATGAACTGATGCTAAGTGAAGTGAGTAGAACTAAGAGAACATTGTATACAGCAACCACAAGAATATGTAATGATTAACTGATGGATATAGCTCTTTTCAACAATGAGGTGATTCACACCAATTCCAATAGACTTATAATGGAGAGAGCCATCTGCATCTACAGAGAGGAATATGGGGACTGAAGGTGGATCACAGCATAGTATTTTCACTTTTTTTGTACTTGTTTGCTTTTGTTTTCTTTCTATTTTTTTCCTTTTTGATCTGATTTTTCTTGTACAGCATGATAATTGTGGGAATATGTATAGAAGAAAATTGCACATGTTTAACATAGATTACTTGCTCTCTAGGGGAGGGAGTGTGGGAAGGGAGGAAGAAAAATTGGAAGGTTTTGCAAGGGTGAATGTTGAAAACTATCTTTGCATGCATTTTGAAAATAAAAAGCTATTATTAAAAAAAGACTCAGTTCAAAAGTTACCTCTCACAAAAGACTTTTCCTGATTTTCCATGATTTAGCTTCTATCCACCAACCTCTCTTTATTTTGTTACAGGATCCTTGGGTTATTGGATGGAAATTTCTGAGTTCAACCCCCCTCATTTTTACAAATGAGTAAACTGAATCCTGGGGAACTCAAATGATTTAAGATCATACAGGTAGTAAGAAGCAGAGACACGATTTGAATTTTCTGGCTTCTGAGTAGTGCTTTTTCCTTTCTTCAATGCCTCCACATTGGTATTTACTTCCTATGTATTTGTAAATACTTAGGTGCCCAAGGGGCAGCAAAATAGCATAATAGAGAGAGTACTCAGGCCTGGAGTTGCAAGATTTATTTTCCTGAGTTCAAATCTGGTTTCAGACACTAATTGTGTGGCTTTGGGCAATTTACTTAACCCTATTTGTAGGGTTTACATTTATAAAATGAGTAGAGAAGGAAAAGGCAAAACAATCTGGGATCATTGCCAAGAAAACCTCAAATAGTATCACAATTGAAAAACAAAACAAAAACAAAATGAAAAGAAACAAAAATGACTGAACTCTGAACATAGGTTTCCACTATCCAGTAGAATGAGAAGTCCTTGAGGGCAGGAACTGTGTTTTCTATTTCTGTCTTTGTTTGCAATCACCAAATTGATAGCACCTGGCTTCTGGGAAACTCCAAGCTCCAAACAACATTTCACTCATTTCCCCAACATTCCAGAGAGGCAAAAATGTGACTCACTCTAAGGAATCAAATGGTTCCTGGAACACAACAGTCATTTTAAAAATGATTGGCAATTAAAAATGAATGCTGCAATATTACAAAGTACCAAAGAAGGTACAGGAGAAGATCCCTCCCCCTTTGCAGAGATGGTGGTGAGGGGTTAGAGAGAGGAACCACCTGTGTGGAGAATTGTTTATGTTATCAGATTCTTTGCCTTTGCTGATTTTTTTTAAATGTATTGAAATAGCAATGCTTGCAGGCTTTTCTTCTGTATTTTGTCTTCTAATTTGGCATCAATTATGAGCTTTATTCTAACTAATTGGTGATCTGACCTCACTAGTCAATTAATTCTGAAATAACTTTCACGTCCACCAAGTTATTTCCTACATGTTAAAAGGTAACCAGTTTCACTTTTTTGTTGGTTCTTTAGAAAGGGAGTTGAGACATTATTAACATGTAGTGGACTTCCTGCCATCTAGGGGAGGGGAGGGGACTGGGGGTAAAATTTGTAATGGAAAGCTTTGTAAAGATCAATGCTGGGGAACTACCCATACATATGTTATACAAATAAAAAGCTCTAATTTAAAAAAAGGGAGTTGAGAAAATAGAGATATGAGTTGCCTTCCACATCAGTATAGTTTTGTTTTGGCTATAGCATCAGCTATTATTTTTGAATCTTGACTTTTTTTTGAGGCAATTGGGGTTAAAAAACTTGCCCAGGTCACACAACTTATAATTGAGGACTGAAAAGGTATAGTCCAGATATGCTGGTTCTGCTAACAAGAACAGAAAATAGGAAAATACTGACAGATCTGTTCCATTTTGCATATATTTGTTACTCTTCCCATTTCATTTCCAAATATTCTTGAGATGATCTAGCTCAAATATATTTCATGCTTTAGCACGCTGCTTTTCTGAATAGATTTTTATATCTGAGGAGGCCATATTGGACATATTATCTCATTTTTGTCTATAAAGTTTATTTTGTCTATTTTTTTTTTTTGCAAATGAGCTTACACTCTAAATCAGGGAAGAAGACAAACTGAATTTTTTGGTCTCCTCAATGTGACTGTTTTTATATTAATTAAATGTCTTCAAGAAATAGTCATATTCAGTGAGTACATCTCCTGCTATCTATTTTTCAGTTCAGCTGTTTAAACAAAACATATTGAAGTTGCAATGATTGTAGCCATTTCATCTTTATTTTGTCTTCTAATTTGGTATTAATTATGAGCTTTATTCTAAGCAGTGCTTGGTCTGATTTTCACTACACAATTGATTCTGAAATAACTTTCATGTCAGTACCAACTTATTTCCTATATGCTAAAAGATAACCAGTTTCATTTCTTATAATGTTGCTCAGTATTTGACACACCTACCTCCTTCCAAGTCACTTCTTAGAAGAAGTTATGATAGACATGTGGGAGGCTTTTGAGCAGTTTTTGACCTTGTTTATTACTTGATTTAGAAGCCTCTCTTTCAGTATAGCTTTCATCATCCTTCTTTGTACCTGCTTTCATATTGAAGTCGAGTCACCAAGGGTTGAGGAATTTTTTTTTAATATATTGCACATTGGATTCTTTTATTTCAGTCATTTCAGATGTTAGTGCATTGGCTGGAATAATCTGTTTCCATATGCTTATTGTGAGCAATGTAAGACTTAAAAGATCAAATATCTCAAGAAATGATGTCTTTTATTGCTCTTGGTGAATGCTGATGAAACCAACTTTTACAATTACTTTGTCTCCCTCAGGAGTGCCTATGAGTTTTCCTTATATTGGGTACAATTTTTAAAAAATTTCTTCTGATACCATTTATAGCAAAAATCTCTAAATAGGTATGGTTTGATTCCTGCAAGTAATATATCAATTCTGTTACTGGGAATATCCAATGGAGAATGGATTGGGACAGCACCAGAGATTTCCTATTTTTAATTGTCTTTGAGCCATACCTCATATTAGACCACAAATAAATTCAGAACCTGTCTAGCATAGGTTTAAATTATTCTAGAGTTTGGAGCTGGAAGGCTGGATGATGAAGAACTTCTGCATAGGTGAAAGAGACTTGGATGAGACCCCTGGACTAGTGATTTGAATAGAGTATTGCCTAAACGACAATTCTGATATTATATTCCCCTGCTGGATAATCAATATAGTGACATAATTGTCTTTTTGCAGGATTAAGGAAGGCAGTACAAAAGCCTTCCTTTATGGCACAGTAGACAGAATACTGGGCTTGAAGTCAGCAAGGTCTGAGCTCAATCTGGTGCTAGACACTTATTAGTTATGTGACTTCTGGCAAATCACTTAACTTTGTTTGCCTTAGTTTCCTTATCTATAAAATGGGGATAACAGCATCTACCTCCCAGGATTGTTGTGAATATCAAATGAGATTTAGAGAATTATTCCAATTGGTTTCATCTTTTCCAATATATAGCACAATATCAGTTAGGGAAAGGGAGCTAAGAGGCCAAAGGAGCGTTGGCCACTAGATCTTTGGAGAAGCACATCATGGAGATAGGAATACTCTCCAGAATCAAAATCACTAAGTTTGGACAACCCTAAAGGGGAGAGAAGAGAATAGAGAGAGGTTAAAATATTATCCAGTCTAATAAAAGACCTGTGACTTCAATGGTGTGAGAACTCCCTCTACTTGGAGACATACCATCTCTAAATTATAGTCTTAGAGATTTGCCTGATGTTCAGAGAGTAAAATAACCTGGCCATCTTAACACAACCAGTAAGTGACAAAAGCAAGATTTGAATCCTGATCTTCTTAACTCCAAGCCTAATCAACTTTCCATGATGCCTTACAAGGATGCTGGTAAATAAATTTGAGGTAGGTAGATAAAATTGAGACAGAATAAAACTGCTACTTCAACCTGCCTGTCACTTGATCTATTTGTGATACTTTAAAAGGAGCTACTTACTCAGTCATGAAAATAAAGTACTCTAACAGCAGCTAACAATAGAGATGGTGAGCATGTGTGTGTATGTATGTGTATGTATGTATGTGTGTGTGTTAACTTTGCACACAGACATATGTATAAAGAATGTCTTTATATGAGTACAAGGAATTTTTTTCATATGGCATTTTATAAGTATATACATACATAACATTTGTACTTATAAAAATACCATATGTAATGAAAACTATGTGTAAATATTTATAAAAATACCTTCATCTAAGTAGGCCCATAGCATTTAATATTTTCAATAAATTCAAGTATAAAATCTGTATGTTAGTGCCAAATGGAACATACAGTTTGAAAAATGAAATGGGGGGGGTGGGGGGGCAGAACCAAGGTGGCAAAGAGAAGCAAGGAAGCTGCCTGAGCTCTCCCCAGTGTCCCTCAGAAAAAGATGCTAAATCAAGCCTCTAAAAGAATTCCGGAGCAAAAGAATCCACATAAAGATGGAGAGAAACAATTTTGCAGCCCAAGATAATTTAGAATGACTTCAGGAATGATTTGCCTCACTTGTGTAAAAAGGGAGGGGAGATCAGTGCAGATGGTCTCCAGGCATACCAGCAGGAGACACTTAGCCACAATACACATCAGCACCCAAGATCTACAGTCTTGGCTTAGCAGATCAGTGATATAGCTGTGAGACCTCCAGCTCCAATATAGGACACAAACTGCTAGCGCTGGAACCCAGGAAACAACAGGTGGGACTAGACCAGGTCACTCTGGAAGAGTCAGCAAGCCACAGTCACAGAAAGCCAGTGATTAGACTCCTGAACCCAAGTGGGAAAACAAACAAACAAACAAACAAACAAACAAAAAAAAACTTAGGACAGTGATTGCTATACCCCAGGAGCAGATTTCAACTTTCAAAAATGAGCAAAAAACCAAAAAAGAGTCCTGACCACAGAAAGCTACTTTGGTGATAGGAAAGATCCAAATACAAATTTAGAAGAGGGCAACAATATCAAAATGTATGTGAAGCCTCAAAGGGATATATGAATTGGTCTCAAGTCCAAGATGTCCTCTAAGAATAGCTCAAAAAGTAAGAGATGTAGAAGAAAATTTGGGGAAAAAATTAGGGATGCAAAAGAATTATGGAAAAAGAATCAATACCTTGGAAAAGAAAGCATAAAAACTGACTGAACAAAAAAAAACCACAACTCCTTTAAAAGTGGAATTAGCCAAATGGAAAAAGAACTACAAAAGCTAGCTAAAAAAGATGATTGCTGTGGTCCACATTTCACATCCCTCTCTCTGGGTGCATATGGCTTTCTTCACTGAACAACTGGAAGTGGGTTGAAACATTTCATTGTTGAAGAGAGCCATGTCCATCAGAAGTGATCGTCATATAGTACTCAGCATCAGTTCATGCAAGTCTCTCCAGGCCTCTATGAAATCGTCCTGCTGGTCATTTCTTACAGAACAATAATATTCCATGATATTCATATACCATAATTTGTTCAGCCCTTCTACAATTGAAGGGCATCTATTCAGTTTCCAGTTTCTAGCCACTAGGGCTAGAAAAGGGCTGCCACAAACATTCTTGCACATGTGGGGCCCTTTCCTTCCTTTATGATTTCTTTGGGATATAAGCCCAATAGAAATGCTGCTTACATTGTGTTTCCTTTATCTGATATGTCTTCTGTGTAGATACGATTTTTCTTGCACAACAATGATAAGTTTGGAAATATGTATACATATATTCGATTTGCCAAATATTTTAACATAATTAACACGTAGTGGATATCCTGCCATCTAGGGGAGGGGTGGGGAGTTGGGGGGAAAAATCTGTAACAGAAAGCTAGGTAAGGGTTAATGTTGAAAAATTACCCATACATATGTTTTGCAAATAAAATAAAATTTAAAAAAAAGATAATTGCTTAAAAATTAGAATTGGGCAAGTAGAAGCTAATGAGTTTGTGAGACATAAAGAATTAGTCAAAGAAAAGCAAAAGAATGAAAAAATGGAAGAAAATATAAAATACTTCACTGGAAAGACAACTGACCCGGAAAATAGATCCAGGAGAAATAATTTAAGGATTATTGAAGTACCTGAAAGCCATGATTAAAAAAGAAAAAAGGAGCATGGACAGCAAGAAAACATCAGGGAAAACTGCCCTGATATTCTAGAACCAGAAAGTAAAAGTTATTTAAAGAATCCACCAATCATCTCTGGAAAGAGATCCCCAAATGAAATTCCAAGGAATATTATAGCCAAATTCCAGAATTATTGTGTCAAGGAGGAAAGATTACAAGCAGCCAGAAAGAAACAATCTAAACATCAAGGAGCCACAGTCAGGATTACCTACGACTTAGAAACTTCTACATTAAAGAATCAGAAGGCTTGGAATATATTTCAGAATCAAGAATCAACTACCCAGCAACACTGAGCAAAATATTCTAGGGTAAAAGATGTATATTCAGTGAAATGGGGGATTTTCAAGATTTTCTGATGAAATGACTAGAACTGAACAGAAAATTCGATCTCAAAATGCAAGAGTCAAGAGAAGCATAAAAAGGTAAACAGGAAAGAAAAAAAAATCAACATAGTATTTAATAAGGTTAAACTGTTTACATCCCAACATGGGAAGATGATACTTGTAACTCTTAAGAACTGTATTCTAGTAAGGCAGTTAGAAGGAGAATACTTAAGTAGAGTCTGTAGGTAGGTTATAAGTTACCTTTAATGTGAAAGATATATATATATATATATATATATATGTATATATATATATATATATTAAGGGGTTAGATTGTACCAGGAGATTCTACTAGGAGAAGAAGAAAGAGAGGCAGAATGGGTTAAATTATATCATACAAAGAGGTATGAAAAATCTATTATAATAGAAGGAAAAAAACAAGGGAGGGAGCACTGTTTGAACTTTATACTCTCATCGGATTTGACTCAAAGAAGGAATGACATACACTCAATTGGATATGACATTTTTTTCTTATCCTGTAGGGAACTATGAGGGAAAGGGGAAAAGAAAAAGGAGGGAACTGATGGAAGGGAGGGCAAATTGAGAGAGAGAGAGGATGGTTTCTAAAGTAAAATACTGATCAGTAGGGACAGAGTGAAAGGAGAGACAAAAGTATTAATAGAGGGGCAAATAAGATGGGGGAAATACACAGTAATCATAATTGTGAATGTGATTGGGATAAGCTTTCTCATAAAATAGAAGCAGATAGCAGAGTGGATTAAAAACCAGAATCCTACACTATGTCCTTTACAAGAAACACATTTGAAGCATAGGGATATAGAGTAAAGGTCAGAGGTTGGAACAGAATCCATTATGTTTTAGCTGAAGTAAAAAAAAAAAAAAAAGGCAGGGGTAGCAATCTTGATCTCAGATAAAGCAAAAGCAAAAATAGATTTAATTAAAAGAGATGAGATACTATATCTTGCTAAAAGGTACCACAAACAACAAAGAAATATTAATCTAAACATATATACATTAAATTGTATAGTATCCACATTCTGAGAGAAGTTAAGTGAGTTACATGAAGAAATAGACAGAAAAACTATACTAGTGAGGGATCTTAACCTTTACTTCTCAGAACTAGATAAATTTAACTACAAAATAAACAAGAAAGAACTTAAGGAAGTGAATAAAATTTTAGAAAAGTTAGATATGATAGCCCTCTGGAGAAAACTGGGGATAGAAATGAATATTCCTTTTGCTCAGAAGTACATGCCATATACATAAAAATTGACCACGTATTAGGACATAAGAATCTCACAATAACATGCAGAAAGAGAGAATTATTAAATACATCCTTTTCAGATCATGATGCAATAAAAATTGCATGTAATAAAGAGCCATGGAAAGATAGGCTAAAAACTAATTAGAAGTTAAATAATCTAATCCTAAAGAATGAGTGGGTCAAACAGCAAATCATAGAAGCAGTCAATAATTTCATCAAAGACAATGACAATGAGACAATTTACCAAACTTATGGGATGCAGTCAAAAAAGTTCTTAAGAGAAAATTTATATCTCTAAATGCTTCTATGAATAAACTAGAGAAAGAGGAGATGAATTGGGTGTGTAATTTAAAAAGCTTAAAAAAGAATAAATTTTTTAAATCCCCAATTAAATACTGAATTAGAAATTATGAAAATCAAAGAAAAGAATAATGAAATTGAAAGTATGAAATAGAAATGGATAATTTTGATTACATTAAATTAAAAAGGTTTTGCTCAAACAAAACCAATACAACCAAAATTAGAAGGAAAGAAGAAAATTGGGAAACATTTTTCCCAGCCAGTGTTTCTATTAAAAGCTTCATTTCTCAAATACATAGAGAACAGAGTCAAATTCATAAGATTACTGGCAGCTAGATGGTACAGTGCACAGGCCCTGGAGTCAGAAGGACTTGAGTTCAAATCCAGCCTCAGACACTTAACACATATTAGCTGTGTGGCCTTGGGTCCCCAATTTCTGCCTGATCCAAAAGAAAAAAAAATTAAAACAAGAATTTCTGACATTTTTTAAAAAATGAGAATAAATGAAAAAAATTCTGATTACTCCTTTCAGGGCCTAACTGAAAAGCTGGTAAGGTATTTAAAAAATTATAAAAATTTATATGTTAGTATAATGCAATTATAAGAATACAAGTCATTTTCCAATTAATAAATGAAAAAAGGAGATGAAAGGCAGTTTTCAGATGAAGAAATTAAAGCTGTCTATAGTTATATTAAAAATGTTCTAAATCACTATTGATTAGAGAAATTAAATACAACACCTTACACCTTTCAGATTGGCTAATATGACAGAAAATGAAAATGATAAATATTGGAGATGATGTGAGAAACTGGGACACTATGGAATGAGCAAAATCAGGAAAACATTGTACACAGTAACAACATTTGTGTGATGATCCGCTATGATTGACTTAGCTCTTCTCAGTAATACAATGATTTAAGAGAATTTCAAAGACTCCTGATGGAAAATCAAATATCCAGAAAAAGAACTATGAAGTCTGAATGCAGATCAAAGCATACTATTTTCACCTTAAATTTTTTTTTTTCTGGGCTTTTCCCTTTTGTTCTGTTTCTTTTTTCCCTACATGACAACTGTAGAAATATGTTTACATGATTGCACATATATAAGGGAAATCAAATTGGGGGATGGGAGGGAAGGAGGCAAAAAACTTTGGAACTCGAAATTTTATAAAAAAATGAACGTCCAAAACTATCTTTTACACATAAAACTGTCGGGAGCCTAGTGTTAAATTCAGATATCAGCCAAAGAAAACTGAAGCAGTTGTCTTTTAAAGAGGGAAACACCACCGGAGTCTTTCTGCATTAGCTGTTTCCTTATGAAATTTCTAGCATGAACTCAGCATAGTTTCTCACTTGGCTTTCAACAAAGGTAATGGCCTTTGTTTTATCAGTTATATTTTTCTTTGAGGCCTTTCACACTCCACCCACAGATTTTGTTTTTCAGAACAGTTTCATGCTTCTTGTCACTTTTACTTTGTAACTCTGGTGTTTTTTAAAGGGCCCTGGTCAACAGACTTCCTAAGTACCTAAAAGAGTAAAGAGATTTCAATCCTAGGAAGCTACTTAGGCTACTGCTATACACATTCCCAATGGGTGTTTTCCCATATAATTTTGTAGGAGGCAATAGTAGTCCAATTGCAATGCTGAAGGCAGGGACTACCTTTTTTCTTTTTTGTTTTCCCGGTACTTACTAAATGTTTGATTGAATATCCCAAGGCTCCAAAGCCAGACCGTGCCAACCATGTTCTCTAGTCTTGCTTGTTTCAAGTGCAGTCCCCAAACAGCCTGGACTGCTGACCTAGAATCACTACCCGTCACATTACTACACATCTTTTTGGCCGGCACAGATAGGGACAGAAGACCTTTCTCTTTCTTCTCTATTTCTTTTCAGATAAGGGAAGCTAAGAGAATTGCCATGGTTATAAAGTTCTTGCAATGACAGGGCTTGTTTCCTCTAGAGGTTGCGGTGGCAGGAGGGGAAATAAGCAAGTTTGCAAAGTGGTAAGAGGGCACAGGTGCTCCTGTTGCAATCGCTCTTCACACCCATTAAGGCACTCACTTTAGAGCAGTTGCAAAGCTTCTCCTTCCGGAATAATCATTCCCCACCAATAACCCTTCTCCCCCACCTCAGCAGTCTAAGGTGCAGGAAGGAGGCAGATCCTTCTCGCCTAAGGGTGCTACTGAAGTTGGAAACAACCCATTGATCTCAGAAGAGCACATGCTTCCTCCTTGAAACCCACAAACCAAGCAGGACAGAACATGCTCTTTGCTAGCGCCCGGGCTATACCAGCCCTATCAGTGAGGAATCCATCTCTCCACGTTTTCATGGCCTCTTGGAGGGGAAGGCTCGAAAAACTGACAGAACTGGGCTTCTTCTACGCGGGAACTATACCGGGAAAGGGAGGAATGGAAGACGAATAGGCTCAAAGCTAAACTGGAGCGATGGTTTGAGTCTCCCTGGCATTGCTTTAAGCTCTTTCCTTGCTCTCCAGGATGCAGTTTTCCCCAATAGATTCACCCATCTCACCAGGAAGCCACATGTTAGCCGGTAGAGTTGGTTTGTCGCGAGACTGGCAACTCCTCCAAGAAGTGGCTTTTGTATAATGATGCTAATCCAGCATTTCTTTCGAGATCTAAGGTTTGCAAAGCCTACATCCACACACGGATGCTAACAGGACAATATATTTGAAGGTAATCAGAGATGCATGCATTATCTTTGGGGACAATTAGACCAACTCCCCGAAGAAGACTTTTTAAACAAAGATATCCCTAAGACAAGTCTTTTTGATTAGAGAGAAAACGTGGGGAAGGGGAGACAGGGAAAGGAGAATTGTGGCTTTCCCTGCCTGCTAGGTACTTAAGGTCTAAGGAGATCCTTCAGATTTTAGGGATACAGTGGCACCTCGAGGGACTAACAATGGAGTCCCATTGTTCTCCGGCATAGCATTCTTTTTGCTGTAAATGAACCCCCTCTAGATCTGGGACAAAACCTATTTGTGCCGTCCCTTCTCCTCACGCAGGATTGGGGGGACAGCCGCTTGACCCTGGCGGCAGCAGGACGCAGCCCAGGTGAAGTGGGCTTGGCTCTGAGGCTGCTTTCCTCAACGCTCCGCCCATTTTCGTCTTGGCCCCTCCCCTTCTCCGCGCTGCCTCCACCCATTTCAGGTTCTGTCCCCAGTGTTGGAGCTGAAGCTCCCTCAGTCTCCCTCCCACCTTTTCCCTCTTGGCTTTGGCTGTGCTGTGCTGTCCGTTGTCCGCGCCGCTTTTGAGAGTGGGAGAGCCCAGCCAGCTTTAGAAGACTACAAGATAAACGCGGTGTCAGCTGCCACCATCCAGTACCTCCACCTTCGGCTTGGTGCCGGTCTCCCCGAGGGGGAAAGGGAGCGAGGCAGCGACACCGGTTTTCTATAGCAACCGCGGCTGCAAGCGAGTCAGCGAGCTCCGCAGCCCAGCCGGGGAGCAAGCCTGGGGGGCTGCCAGTCCCTAGGGGCCGCGGCAACTGGGCGGGGCAGCCAGATCCAGAAGCCGAGAGCAGGAGCTCAGCCGGTGGCTGTGGATCCCCAGGGACAGACAGCTCGTAAGTTGCTTCCTAGCTAACCACCCTTTCCCAATAAGTCCTCCGAGATCTGAAGCTGCCGTGTCGGATTCGGGAAGCCGCTTGGCTTGCCTGGGGGCTTGAGGAGGTGGTGGTGGATGGGAGTGAGATTCTCTTTGCCGGAGAGGGTTGCAGAGCTCAGATCTTAGGGAGGAGGGGAGCTGAAAAATTTTCATTACCAAACGAATTGCAGTCTCCTATGGTCCTACAAGGACACAAGGGGGCATATCAAACAGCTTAGATGGGGAGGTTTGAAGGCATTAAACCAGAGAGCTATAGGATTTGTGCCCACCAGTTTTCAGGGTGCGGCTGTCTGGGTACAATGCTCTCTCGATGGGTTGGAGACAGAACCATTTCTGGATGCCCATTGTGTTTCCTATAGCACTACACATGGCTGTGGGGCTCTCTTTGGGCCAAGGGCGCTGGGTAGGATTGGCGTCGCCTTTATTGTATCCTCCCAGAGAGGGGGGGAATACAGCCTGGTGCTCTAACCTGCTGGCCAGATCGCTGAATTGTGCTTTTAAAAACTGGTTTCCGAACAGCTGAAGCGATTTGAAAGACTCCCCCCTCCCCCCCCAAACTTCTAAGTGGCTTGTCTTAAAGGACCATTACTCAGATGGAGAGGCGAGTTGATCTAATTAGAGCCATTTACTGAGGAGGGATTATTATACCGGCTCTCCTCTCCTCCGTCCGCTCCCCCTTCCTGCTTTGAGAGAAGCATGTGTTTCATCATAAAAATAGAAAGAAGCATATTTTTTTGGCAGGACGTCCTTCTTACTGCTCGCTACAGAAGGGGTCAGTTTAAAAATAAATACATACTTGAACGTTACATTACCTAACCAGACTAAGACTGTGACTTTAGGCTCCAGCGAAAAGGAAGATCAAAGCCAAGAATACAGCTGTGTTGAAAAGCGCAAGACCCCCCACCCCACCCCACCCCCATACCCCGAGACTCTGCTGACAGCCAAGCTATTCCATTGACTTTTAAGACAAAGCAAAACAAGAAACAGTAAGCGAATGAATTAAAATGCTGCTCCAGCAGCAGCAACAGCGCTGTCTAGGATCATGAAACTACCATGTCCTGATATATTGAGGTGAACTGGATGCTTTGTGTTCACCCAAGGGAGGAAGATACCAGGAGAAAGGAGCTAGGCGAATGTTAGCTAAGCAAGGGCTCAGAGCTCAGAGGTCTCTGGAGTCAGTGAAGAAATTTCTTTTGGGTGCTTATCTATAAAGCTATCAGTGAGTGGTCTCCTCCCTTTTAATAAGAGGAAGACCTAAAGTGACAAGGAAGACAAAGGAGACTGCTGAAGGTCCTGTAGCAAAGAATCGATGAAAGATTTCTTGGTGTTTCAGAGTAATGACTTGAAAGAAACAGAAGTTCTCTCATTTAGCAGTCAGAAAAGGTACTACTATTTCTCCTACAGTTTTGCTGGGGTTAATGGATTAGTTAACAAGTATTGCTCAAGTATTTCCTAGGTTTGGGGGATTCAAAACAAAAACAACAAAAGAAATCCAATTTAGTACTACCCCTCCCCCAGGGAGCTTATGTTTTGTGGTGAAAAACATGTGAACTTGTTAGTAACACAAACTGTGTTTGCATACGTGTATGCATATATATGTATGTGTGTGTGTATATATGTATATATATAGACATTTAAGAGGTACCAGTTGGGGGGGGGAGTGATGCTGGAGAGAGAATAAATTCTTGAGAAACTTAAGCAAAATGAATTTATTCAATTCCTGTATTTCAGGCACAGTGCTAAGCATTGGGGCAGGTCTTTCATGGAAAGTGATATTTAAGATGATCTTTAAAAAAAGCTAGGTATTTCAAACAGAAGTCAAGAGGGTCCTACTGAACTCTGGTGATAAATTATCACTCCTGTTTTTTTTGTTGGGTTTTTTTTTTTGTTTTGTTTTTTTCAAGGCTGTGCAGGCTTTTATTTAAATGTGTACTTAATAAACTCTCTGGACACATTTTAAAAACCTAAAGCAAAGATGGGGAAGCTATGTTATTTATGTAAAAAATGATGGAGAACTTTATATTCACATAATCTATGTAGTAGGTTTTTTTTTTTTTTTCTTATGTATCCTGCCAAGTGTGTTTCCCAGGAGGTCCCAACACCTGATGAGTTCTATGTTAGCATCTGTCTTGGGTTCAGAGATTAGAACTTTCACCAAAAAAATGTCAGAATGGATGAGTTTCTGTTACTCCTGGGGTATAATCAACTTATTAATTTAAGCAATAAGATATTGTTATAGGAATATAACACTTTCTACATAGAATAATTATGAGATAAGATTATTCTCTCCTCTCCCCCAAAAAGCCCAAATCTCTGATCATTAAAATACCATTTTTGTATCTTGATTCAATTCAGAGTCAGCTAAAATGCTGTTTAGAGATTTTTGCAGGGTCTCTTTATAATAAATTTACATGTTATACAGAAAAATATTCAGCCCTTTAAAAAATCCCGCAGAAGGGCCTTACATAAATTGAACTGCCCTATCTGTTATGCAGCCTTTTCTTTAATGTGGTATTTGGTTTTACATCTAGCGTATTCCTAAAAGCAACTCTTCTTGCTGACAAAGCCCATGGTGTTAGTCAGCCTTGCCGATAGAGTTGTTTTAACTTATCCTCCAGAAGTTTTTACCAGACCACAGAACTTTCACAAGCTCGTCTGACACTTGTCAGCCATAGCAGTGATGCAGCGGATGGCAATGCCAAGGAGCATGAGAAGCCCAGGACCACTGTTCTGGATTGTATCTTCTATTGTAATTTAAATTATTGCTTGAGTCTTGAGTTTCATTTAGGCCTAGCCCATTTTCTTTCTGGCCATCACTCAGTGGGTCTGTTCCTGTTTTTTCAAGGAAGGACCAAGAACTTAAAACTATATTTAACTGTATTATTATTTTTTTAAATACAACCTCTGTAGAATCAGTCATTAAATCTTTTTGCCAAGTTCAATACTTTTGGAATTCTCCAAAAATATCCTAGCATAAGATTCTAATGTAGTATTAATTGTGAGTGGGGAGGGTGTGTGTGTCAATTTTTGGGAGGAAGTTTAGATGGAATTATAACATGGTTCTCATAGAACTATTACAAATACATTGATTTTCTAGAAAGCAAAGTGGGACAGTTAAAAAAGCCTCAGAGAGGCCTGGGTTCAAATCCCAAATTTGCTTCGATCTTGGTTAAATGCTTATCTTTCTTGACCTTAGTTTCTTAAACTCAAGGAAATTGGATTTGGTGATCTTTTGCAATCTCTTCCATCTTTAAATCTATTCTAATACTATGATCTCTTATGGTTTTCAAAGATAGCTCTAATAACATTTATTAAGTGCTTAATAAGTGGCTTCGTAAATAGAGTGCTGGGCCTAGAGAATGGAAAACGAGTTTAAATTTGGACTCAGACACTGTGACTCTGTACAAATCACTTAATCACTTACCCTGTTTGCCTCAGTTTCCTTATCTGCAAAATGCGCTGGAGAAGGAAATGGCAAACCACTTCAATATTTTTGCCAAGAAAACCCCATGGACAGCATTGGTGTGCTGTGGTTTGCAGGGTCACAAAGAGTGGGCATGATTGAATGGCAACAACAGACCAAACTTTGATCTAAGCTCTGGAATTACAAAGAAAGACAAAAATCAGTTTCTGGCCTTAAGAAGTTTACTTAGAGCTAAGTTGCTATTTGTTCCTTTTAGTAGTATTTGATTCTTTGTGACCCCATTTGGGGTTTTCTTGGTAAAGATGCTAGAGTGGTTTACCATTTCCTTCTACAGCTCATTTTACAGATAAGGAAACTGAGGCAAACAGGGGTGAGTGATTTGCCCAGGGTCACACAGCTACTAAGTAAGCAGATTTGAACTCATGAAGATGATTCTTCCTGATTCCAAAGCCAGTGTACTATTCAATGGGCCACCTATCTTTCCTTATGGAGTATGCAATAAAACTAGAGGGAATTAAAGAAAACCTGTTAATGCTGAGGTAGTCTTGCCTGGTGCAGGCATAATTCTCCATGGTATGAAAAAGAACCACTTAATAAGAACTCTAATTGTGTCATCCACTAATATTATTTTAGCTTCTGACTTCTCCTTGCCATTACTTTGTGTTAAATGAGGATCACAGTTACTAACATTTGGCAATGTGGTATGGATTAGTTAGTAACTGTAAAATATCATATATGTGTCTTTCTTGTGGATGTAGGAAGCTTATAGTATGATGGGATGGAACAAGACTAGAGAAAATGAAGAGCAGTAACAATGGTGGATTTGGAAAAGGTACCATCCCAGGACTAAGAAAAAGGATAGTTGAGGGAATTCTGTTGCAGATAGCATCTTAGTAGGGACAGAACTGACTCCTTTTCAAGAGCACTAAAACAAGGGGAAGTAGTTTTCTTGGAATAAAACGAACAAGTCTGCAAAAAGAGCTAGAAATAGCCCTTCTGCAGATGTTTCTGTCAGATATTTGGCTCCTAAGATATGGCCTGTTCTGTCCACTGTTATCTTGGATACCTTAGGTTTGTGATTAGCATTGGGATTGTACCAAGGCAGATCACAGTCACACTGCTTTTGGAAAAGAATGGAAAAGCAATGGAGCTGTCCAGCTCTTTGGATCCTTGTGAGAGAGTGGAGTGACAAAGACAAAGAATTACCTAAGATAATTAGTCCAAAACTATTTTAAGATATTCTTTCCCTTTAAGAATACTTTGATGTCTGACTTCAATGAGCTCCAAAAACAACTAAGATTTCATGACAGTATGTTTGGTACTTCAGGGGAATTTGGGTAAGATTTATATACCTTTTCCCTATTTCATTTTAAAAACATAGATTAGAGAGATTAAATGGAAAAGTTTACTTTCAGAATAACTAGAGATAGAAACTGATGGGTTTCTAGTTTAAAACAAATGGTTTTCTCTAAAGAGAATGGATGATATTCACTAATACCTAATGTTTGCTGTTGTTAGGCATATGAGTTCTAAATGAAACCATAGACCTTAGGTTTAGGTGAAGAAGAAAGGGATTTTTCATTTATTGTTGTTTTATGTATATATTTAAATTTTCTTTGGGGATTAGTCATCTGTTTTTGAAGTTTTCATTAAACAATTGTGCAAAAAAAAATGTACCTATGAGCAACGATCTGGCATGTTAATGTTAATAGGAATCTATGACTATTTTAGCAATTAATTGCTAGAAAATATACAATAAGAAAATTCTGATTATATAGAGTCTAGTTAACACCCAGACATCTTTCTATTTGACAAAGCTAGCAAGTGACTCAAAGGTTTCAGTGAACTAGAACCTATAGTCTAGTCTCAGATTTGCCATTGGATCAAGGTACTTAATTTCTTGGAGATTTAGTTTCCTCACGTAGAAAATAAGTAGTTGCATCATATTTCTAAGATACATCTAACTTTAAAATTCTCTGATTCCCAGTCTCAGAAAAACTTAGGCCTGTTTCATATAGTAAGGTTAAATGTTAAAGTAGTATGTAATTACCTGCATGAACAAATAAACACATGTGTAGCTTTTACAGAAGCCAAATAAAGCAAATACAAAGAACAACAATGTAAAGTGGATATTCGAACAGTACTGTTAAAATGGACTTTACAATTTACTTGAATCATAAAAATTATAATAAATTGTCAAATACTTAAACTAATCTGTTACTTAGAACTTCCCTCTTGTATGCATTGGGACTCATCTATGCTTTTTTTTTTCCTTCTTGTTCAATTCTTAGCCATTGTCTTTCATAGGATGTCCTTAGAGGGTCTGGTCTTGTGCTGTGGGCTTTCTTGAGGCATTTTGTATTCCTTGGGTGCTTGGTTGGTCTATCTGTTGACTTTCACTTTTGTTGCATGCTCAGCTCCTTTTCTGATCATTCATTTCCTCATTATTTTTTATGTCAATTGTTGTGCATAGTTAAAAGCATGTGCCATTTATTATGCTCACTGTGCATCTCCATTACTCTTTGAGCCATCCACAACTCTTAACTTTTTAGAGAAGTTTTGTAACCATCCAACATCATTTGCATTTTTCTGAGAGAGAGAGAGAGAGAGAGAGAGAGACAGAGAGAGAGAGACAGAGAGAGAGAGACAGAGAGAGAGAGAGACAGAGACTTTTTGTGCCGGAAAACAGTTTTGTTGTCATTGTGATTCAGCCATGTCTGAGTTGTCATGACCCCATTTGGGGTTTTCCTGGCAAAGATACTGGAGTGGTTTTCCATTTCCTTCTCCAGCTCATTTTTACAGATGAGGAACTGAGGTAAACAGGGTTAAGTGACTTGCCCAGGGTGGTCCACAGTTGTTAAGTGTCTGAGGCCAGATTTGGATTCAGAATGATGGTTTACTCTATTCACTATGCCACCTAGCTATTCGTGTAAACAGTTTGGCATCAATAAAAACACTGCACAGTTTTGCCAAATGAAATTTAGCCTTTTATTTTCCTTTCTTTTCTTTTTTCCCTCTTTGCTTTGCTTCAGTTTCCCTTGCTTCCCTTTCCCTTGCTTCCCTTGCTTCCCTTTCCCTTGCTTCCCTTTCCCTTGCTTCCCTTTCCCCTTTTTCATTTCCCCTTTTTCATTTCCCCTTTTTCATTTCCCCTTTTTCATTTCCCCTTTTCCTTTCTCCCTTCCTTTCTCCATTATATATGTACTATCAGTTTTTAACATTTCCATATGAGTCATGTTGGGAAAGAAAAATCAGAACAAAAGGGGAAAATCTCAAGAAAGAATTAAAAAAAAAAAAACAACAACAAAAAGAAAAAAGTGCAAACAGCATGTTTTGATTTGCATTCAGTCTACAGTTCTTTTTCTGGATGCAGATGGAATTTCCCATCCCAAGTTTATTGGAATTGTCTTGCACCATTGTATTTTAGCCTACTCTTAACCTCCTAAATTCCATCTATAATACTTGTCCCAGATAATTTATAAATGAACTACTGCGATGGAATGAGCATGCTATAGTAATGTGCAAAAGAGGAATTTTAATTCATTTGTTCATTCCCCATAAAGACAGTAAGGTCACACTCTTGAGTAAACATTGTTCTCCTTGAGAACACCTAATTGTCTGGAGTCTTGATGTATCTCTACAGGAGTATCTGTAAATATTAGCATCTGGATAGTTGGCTGCACCATTCACCAGGAATCCTTCTTCCACTTCCACAGTTTTTCATGACAAATACCTTGGGCAAGCTTGAGCCTTCCTATTTCATTTTTCTCTTGGCATTAATCAAACTATCACTAAAAATATTTTTCCTGTGGTAATTTTTATCAATGAACATTTTAAGAGATTCTTTGTTGGAGGGAAAGCTTTTAAGACTTGTCCAGAGTGATCACACAGCTAGTAAATGTCTGGCTTTATTTGACTTTATATTGATTCTTGAGTCAAATGCTTTTTTGAAAAAGGATAATTAATAAGCAAGAGGGATTCTTGTTTCTCCATACCTTTCATTCATTGGTTACATGAATATAAAAGATAATAGTCTGTTGCCAAAAATCATCTGTAACCCTTCTCATCTTTTCCTCAAAGATAGTTAAGATACAAGTGTAGAACATTCTTATCACTATAAAATAATGGGGAAACTGAATGGCATAGTGGATACATTGTTGGAATCAGGAAGACTGAGATTAAATATTGACCCAGACATTTATTTGCTGTGTGACCCTAGACAAATCATTTAACTTTATTTATAAAATTGAGAGATACTGGACTCAATGATCTCTGAAGTCCCTTATGACTATAATTTATAATCCTATGAAGATCTTTGTGAGGAAGTAGGCTTATGGACAAAGTTATGGATACCCTCTGAATCAACATTTTTGTGTTGTAATATCATCTGTGTTTTTTTTCTGTTCTTTTTCTGTCTTCCCTTTTCTGATAAATCTTCCAAAACAATTTTTCCCCACTTCTCCTCTGCCCCAACTACCAAAATTTGGTGCCTCCGGGATAGATACTCTCAATGTTTGTGATAGTCAAGTTGTTCTTCGGAACTTTGTCTCTTATACATCTGGGACTAAGATGTGAGAGTTCAAATGGGGGTAGATTCATTGTTACTATGAAAACAGATGTTATAAAAAAAGTTAATAGATAGATTTGTTGTTGTTCAGTTGTTTCAGTTGTGTGACTGATCTCATTTGGATTTTTCTTGGCAATAACTCATCTTCCTGAGTTCAAATCCAGCCTCAGACACTGACTAGCTGTGTAATCATTCTAGGCAAGTCACTTAAGCCTATTTGCCTCAGTTTCCTCATCTGTAAAATGAGCTGGAGAAGAAAATGACAAATCTTTTTAGTATTTTTATCAAGAAAACCCTAAATGATATCATGAATATTTGGACAGAAGTGAGCAACAACAATTAATATTTATATGTGGTTCAAGAAGTGGGGTACCCATTTCCCCTTTTTTCTTACTCCACTATTCATTGTGGAAGGGGATTCACATAGGACTGGGGACTACTTGTTATATTTCTTTAAATATTTCTTTGGGTGGTTGCTATTGCCAAGGAATCCCAATTTTTGTTGGGGGGGATGATTGTGGGGGCAGGGTTTGGTGACTGTCATATTTAACTGGGTATATAATTCTTGCACAGCAGAATCTGTCTTGACATACTTGAAGCATCAGAGAATTCGACACAACTCCCTTGTCAAGTCCACTGGCATTGCCTTTAAGAAACTGTAGTCACTCTTACATTATGGTGAGACAATGGAACAGGACTTTGTGGAGTAATATAATAGCTAATAATAAAATTTATGAAATTTGTCTACCAACCAGGACTATTGTTTTGAAATATTTTTTTAATTTTTAGTTTTGCTGAGGACCAATCCAAATTTCAAAAGCAAGTTAAATTAATAGGAGACAAGTTTCTGAGTAAAAGCAGTGTGATATTTAGTAGAACCCTAAATTGGAGAGTCAACAGATCCTTGTCTCTTTCTACCACTATATAACTGTGGAAAAGTTACTTTCACCTGTCTTAGACTCACTTTCTTTGTAAAATTATGAGATTATATTGTTTACTTGCTAAGACACTTAGCAGAAGGAATATTCTAATATTATTCTAATATTTGATTATTTTGTATGAAGATCCACAAATCAGCCAGACCAGATGCATGGTTATCTGTTCCTTCCCTTGAAATTGTCTACTTTGAAGTTGTTATCTGGTGGGAACATGCCCCTGCCATTTATCTGGTTTCATGTGAGTATTGGACATCATCCATCTTAAATGCAGAGAAACCAAACCTTTTGCTGCCTTTGCTAGACTATAGGACATTAAATTCCACTGAGACCACCAAGAGGTTGCTTTAGCACTCATGACAATGGATAAAAAAGGGGATTACTTGATTCATCTGGTCATCAGAACCCAAACCCCTGTGAGCAGGATTTGGACTGACTAGAGTACTGTATTGAGGTGAATTAGCATTTCTGGGTTTCTTGGTACAGATGGTACTCCATATCCGAATCAGCTATTTCAAATATGTATGGCATTTTGGTCACAAGGAAAGTTGGATTTTCATTTGTCTGAAGATCTTTACAAATCTAACTCTCCCTTCACCCCTTACTAGATGCTGCCTCAAATTGAAAAGCAGTATAGAATAAATAATAATAGGTGACAGTACTTACTATGTGCCAGGCTCTGAGTTAAGTCATTATTTGATCTTCACAACCCTGTGTAGGTGGCATTGTTATTATTCCCATTTTACAGATGAGGAAACTGAGGCAAACTGAGGTTCTGACATTGGATTTGAAATCAGATCTTTCTAACTCCAGGTCCAAGGCTCTAGCCACTATATCATCTAACTGCTGAAAACATTGGACAGAGAACCAGTTTACATTGCTACTACCTCTGTGACACTGAGCCTCAATTTCCTCAACTATAAAATGAGGGGATAAGAATAGATAGCCTTGTAAGATTTCTTCCAGCTCTAAATGGAATAAATGATTGTGTCATCCTGAGGATGAGGGCAGGAGGTGGTATCATCTCTGTAACCATTTCTATCTCTTAGAAGGGACTCCAAGGTTAGCTGCATCCCAGAATAGGTGGGAAGAAATAGAACTCCAGTTTAAGATGTTGCTTCATGGTCTTATTGGCCTTTAGTTTCATGTTTTCTCTTAAGAGTTTCTTACTCTAATGTTAGCGACCAGGTATCTTTAAATAAATATACCCTTGCTACATCAGTAATGGGGTTCACTGGAGTGGGACTGGGAAGCAAAAGCAAGTAGAGGAAGTTTGAGAGTCAGTCATCAAGGGTTGATTAAGTGTCCACTCAGGACAGAAAGGAAGACAAAGACCTGCCCTCAAGGAATCTACTATTTGGAATAAGAGAATCAGGAAGCTTCACTCCAAAGACATGTTTCTTTTGGTTTGTGGGATAAAACTTGGGAGGATGGCAATTGTGCTTTAAATAGATGGAAGAACCTTAGGCATGGAAATTCCATTTACCTATTATTATTTTGTCAATCTGTCATGCCCAATTTTTTGTGACCCCATTTGGGGTTTTCTTGGCAAAGATATTGGAGTAGTTTGCAATTTCCTTCTCTAGCTCATTTCACAGATGAGAAAACTGAGGCAAATAGGGTTAAGAGACTTGTCTAAGGTCACATAGCTAGTAAGTATTTGAGGCTGAATTTAAATTTTGGTTCTGATTCTAGGCTTAATACTCTATCTACTGTGCCACCTAGATACCCTGACAATATACACTATCAACCTATCATTGATAGTCTTAGAGAATTGCCTGGGAAACTGAGAGAATGAATGATTGGAGCCATCCACAGCCAGTATATGAGTGAGAAGCTAGTCTAAAATCCAAGTCTTATGGCTCCTCTGTTACACTATTCTTCCTTGCTTCCACTCAGATGATGTGATGGGTATATGTGTATGTTATCTTTAATCATTAATCATTTTTGTTTTAAATCATGAAAAGATATTATCTTTTAATTGTCTTCTTGATACTTAACATCTTCATTGAAATGAAGATATGTCAAAATAAGTTACATATTATATACCTACTATGTGCCAGGCATTGCTGGAAAAAAAAGTAATCTCTGTCCTAATGCAGAAGACTTTGTTTTGTTGTTGAATCACATCCAATTCCTCATAACCCCATTTGGGATTTTCTCAGTAGAGAAACTAGAATAGTTTGCTGTTATCCTTTCCAACTCATTTTTCAGAAACTGAGGCAAATGGTGTTAAGTGGCTTGACCAGGCCCAGTGTCTGGGACCTGATTTGGTCGTCCTGACCCCAAGTTGGGAAATCTGTCTACTGATTCTTGCACAGCAGAATCTGTCTTGACATACTTGAAGCATCAGAGATGCTGGGATAGTTAGATAGGTAACTACATGCAAATAATTGAGAATACAAGATATATACCTATAGGATATATAGAGAAAATGGGAGGTAATATATTATTATATACATACTATACACAAACATATATGTGTGTGTGTGTATATATAATATATATTATAGTTGTCCCTAAGATTTTGAGAGAAATAGATTGAGGATTATTACAAGAAGGAAACATTTAAATTTTAATAACATTTTTTAAACTGAAAACTGAACTCACTTCTTTCCTTTCAAGCCCCAGCCACATGATTTTAATTTCTAGGTCTTCTCTTGGGAGCCAATCCTAGGACTTATTTAAATAACCACATCTATTCTTCATGCAATGTAGCCCAACTGCAACATTCCCTACTGGTTAGTTCCCAAGAGTCCCCCTCAGAGACTCTTATTAGTATTTTAGGACATCTATAGTGTAAAACTATATCTGGGTCCCCTCAGCAGAAGCTGGTGCCATTGAGGACCCTCCCTCCAATAACTTTGGGGACATAATAAAAAAAGTTTGGAGACAAGTACTTTAGGTAACTAGTCCTCACTTGCATAGCCCTCATTTCTAATATCTTGGTAAAGATTAGAGCCAGTGCTGAAAGGTTTTTTCAGTTAAAAAAAAAAAAAAAAGAAACATCATTTCAATGATGCTTTTTCAAGTCTTGAAGCTTGTCCTGGGTCCTCCAAAATGAAATTAGAAACTAGAGGTTTTGAAAGTTACATTCCTTCTCTCTCCCCAACATTCTGACAGAAAATCATAAGACAAATTAAGACCTAAAAAAGAGCTTTACAGATTCTTTGTAACCTTTATGGTTGTTCTTATTGTTGGTCCTTTGTTCTGGAAGAGGATCATGACATCAGGGAGATGATGCCATCACATGCATTGTGGTTTGTATTTTTTTTTTTTTTGCTTTTTGCTGAGGCATTTGGGGTTAAGTGACTTGCCCAGGGTCACACAGCTAGGGAATGTGAAGTGTCTGCGACCAGATTTGAACTCAGGTCCTCCTGAAGGGCTGGAGCTCTATCCACTGCACCACCTAGCTGCCCCGTGGTTTGTATTTTTTGAGGGAGGGTTGTGCTAGGCCATCTGCCTCACTTCCCTCCAGAGCCATCTGGGTCCAGTGACAAGATATAGATCAAGATTACTGGAGATGGTCCCAGATGAAAAAGGGAGATTAGTTAATTGGTAAAAATAAACAAACCAACAAACAAAAACTCTCCCGTTCTCAGGTCTCTCTCACCTGAACCTCTTTTCCAACCACTTTAAAAGGTTTTATGCTCCTCAAGTCAAAACCTTGTTAATTTCCCATTTAGTTCCAAGCATTGATATTCTTTGAAAGTGAATAGAAATCGACTTTACCCTCAGGGAGCTGACTAAACTCTAAAGAAAACTGTTTAAGTTCTTTGGGATAGAGTGTTTCACTTGAACTTGAATCACCTGGATGAGAAAGATTGGACACAATTCTATCCTACAACAATGTTACTTGATTTGTTTTTTTATTTTTTTGCTTTCTGCTGAGGCAATTGGGGTTAAGTGACTTACCCAGGGTTACACAGCTAGGGAATGTTAAGTATCTGAGATAAGATTTGAACTCAGGGCCTCCTGACTTCAGGGCTGGTGCTCTATCCACTGCGTCACCTAGCTGCCCTACCTGATTTTATTTTTAAATCTGTCCTGGGAAATAATCAGCTTTGATCTTAGACTGTAGGACTTTGGAGTTGGAAGGAACCTAGTCTAACATCTGTTTCTGCAGAAATCCCATCAACATGTCTGACTTTTGAAAATTTTCATTGGCTAGTACTCTACTTTGGAAGATGATTCCATCGCTGCTAAGGGCTGGTTGTAAAGGAAGTCCTTCGGAAAGAAGGGAGTAACCATTTATTAATCAAGTGCCTATTGTGTGTCAGTCACTGGGCTAAATTTACAAATATCTCATTGGGGGGGGGATCATGAAATTGATTTATTGTCATAAATATTTGATTTGTATAACTATTTTAAATACCTATTTACCTGGAGCCATGTACAAATTTCTTGGATGAAAAGGGGTTGTGAGTGGAAAGAGTTTAACAAGAAGCCCTGCTTTAATCCACTGTGTGGCACATGGGAAATATTCAATATGTATTCATTGACTGTTTGAATAAGAATCACTTCTATGGCATCTGCCGCAAATGGTTACCCAGTCTTTGATCTAAGATGTAGAATGAAGGGAGGAAAATTCAGTTTTTCCCAAAGCAGCACATTCTTTCAGGTAACTCTAATTATTAGGAAGTTTTTCCTTCCATTAATTCTAATTGGCCTCTCAAACTCACACCCATTTCTCCTAGCTTTGTCCTTTGGACAAAGGAGTGGGATCTTTCTTCTACCTAATAGTCTTGAAGATGGTTTTCTACCTGATCCCCCAGTAGACTTTTCCCTGTGTTAGCCATCTCTAATTTAATCATAACTAATTATGCCTTGCTTAATTTTTCTTTCTTCAGCTAGACTTCATCACAAATCTAGTACATACAAGAGAATAATTTGGCTTGCCCTCTCTTCTCTTTCCCAGATCTATAATGGAGTAGTCATTTACCCCCAAGGTTCTTGTCATTTCTTCTCTTTTATCTCATTCTTCCTTGTGGCTTCCAATCAGGTCCAGAACAGCAATTCCATTTGTCATTTGCTTTACCTTTCTAAGGATGGAAAGATTGTAAAGGCTAACCAAATTGTTTAGTGACTGATTTTGGCAGAGGGAGCTGCAGCAGATGTCCCCTATCACCATAGTCTTATGTTTCTATGCCAGCTTTGTGATCTGTTTCTAGAACTCTGATCCCAATTCCTCCTTCTGTTTCCTTCATCTGTAATATGTCTCCATGCCTGAATTTCACCTGTTAGTCTCTACATTAACGTGTTCCGACTGTGATTTTGGGCAAATTATTGACCCTCATGGAGATTTAGGCATTCTTACACTCCTTTCCAGTATATCACAGTCTTCTCTTTACATCAGACTTTTCCCAAATTTTGCTATTATATTTGTGCCCACCTCAGCTTCCTGGTTCTTGATGTAAAAGTGTTGCTCTTTTCCCTGTTTCCTTTAAATAAGTCATCTATGGTTCTAGAAAGGCATGTTTAATCACTGAGTCTGATTTAGAATTTGCTTCCTTGTTTTAATTTTGCTATTTCATCTTTTTACTACCTGAACTTAAATCATTCACATTTAGACATCTGAGGCCATAGGTTTTATAGCTGGCTGATTTCAAGGATATTGTTTCCCCTATAATGACCAGTCAGTCTTAGGATAGATATCATCTTATGTTAAACTTAACCCCTTCTTTGATTCCAAGCTTGGAAGACCAACAGGAACGGTTTATTTCTTTGCCTTTTTTTGTTTGGCTTAAAACCTTATTAATTAAATTTACAAAAATCCAGCCAGTTTTTTCTCTTTCTGTGCAATCCATCTCTGACCAGGAACCTTGTGTTATGACATTTTATGGTGGTGTCCTGAAATCCAACAAACCCCATTCTCAGACATCTTGATCAACTGTTCATTTTCCAAATCCTTTTCTCTTTTGAATCCTCTACATTCAAATGGCAGCATCTTTAAAAACATGTGTATCCATAAGGTCTGAGGTTTTTTTTCTAGGATTTTCATAATATTTAACAATGCTTTCTAGCTTTCTTATAGTGGCATTTCCCCCCTCCCCAAAATAATAAATGACCAGAAGTGAGTAATCATTAGGTTTAATAATTTTAGAGGAAATATTGTCCTGGATAGGATGAGAATTGCAGGAAGACAGACCTTTCTATTGTTTAGTTCTGGTTGACAAATAGTTGCCTCAGTGCCCTTAGGAAGTTCATTGTCACCATTATTCACCTTTCTTCTGATGATTCATGGATGATCTCTCTATTGATGACACCTGTGCATCCTCTCATCATTTATCAGAGCCCTAGAAGCTGTTTCCTCTTTAGGTATTCCAGCTCTCCTGCTACAGGAACCTCATCTCTATTATTTAACTCCAAATAAAGCCTTTGGATCCTTTTCTAGTGGTACTCCCCCAACTTTCTTAAGTTTCTTAGATTAGGGTTGGACTCAGAAACTGGAAAACCCAAATTTAAACACCACCTTAGACATTTACCATCTGGTCCTGTCAAGCCACTTTACCTCCCCAGCCTCAATTTCCTTATTTGTAAAATGAGGATGATAGTAGACTCTACTTCACAAGGTTGTTGTGAGAATCATATGAGAATATATATAAAGTTCTTCATAGAGTCAAAGATTTATAATATATTATTATTATTATCTGTCCTCCAAACTAACATAGGTTGGAATTGCCCTTTTCAAATCTTTTTTTATTGTCTTAGTGTCCTTGAAGTCTTTCTTTTTTTCTTTCAAAGAGTACTTCATTCTTGAGGATCACCCTGATAATAGATATCCTTCCCAGCTGTTCACTTTTTACTCTAGGATTATGCTTATGAATATTATATGAGTTTATAATCATTTTAACTTATATAATGCTTGAAAAACTGCAAATACTTTGCTATATTTGTATTAATGTGAGTGCATTGTATGTATATGTATGTGTATATATATATATTTGTATGTGTAGCATACATGTGTGTATGTTTGTACATATATGTGTGTGTGTATGTGTGTGTGTTTATTAAGAGATTTTAAGTTTAGTAGATGAAGAAACTAGGTTCTGAATTAAGTCATTTGTCCATAGTCATATAGTTAAGAGCAAAGTTTCTTAATCTGGGGTCTATGATTTTAGATAGGGTGGGGGATGAGGACAGAATTACATATTTATTTTCAGTAACTGTGGATCCTTTGAGCAATCTGATGTGAAGATTTTGAACTTTTTAGAATAACATTTTAAATACAGAAAATAAAGAAAAAATACAAAAGAAATCAATTATATTAAAAAATATTCATCAAAATAGTAAAAATTTGGACGTAGATCTTCTGAGTCTAATCCAACATAGCACCCTCTAAACCCTATTGCTTCATCAATGTGTGTATGTGTATAGATATATATACACATGTATAGTGTGCATGTTTGTGTATATCTATATCCATTATTTGATCTGTATATATATACATATATGTGCATTATTTAATATGGACAAAAATGCCCACCTTTCTCATCTTTTACTAATATGTAGTTATTTTAGTTTTGTGTATATGTGTCTATATGAAGGGCTTAATTTCTCCTGTATTCTCATATTTATAGAATGACCAAGAGATACTTGTATAATTACTGAAGTATTTTTCAGGTGTTGTTCAGGGACCACAAAGAGAACTGGCAACAAGTACTGCCTGATGGCCTCAAAGGTTTAGGGAAATTAAAGGAGAGCAATGACAAAATGACAGAAGGAGTCAGAAGTCCAGTATAGAGGGAACCCAGAGGACTGGAGGGAAAAAAGCACAGCTAAAAACTGGGAAAAGAGCAATATCCAGCTAAGCTTTTCTAGAACAGAAAGTGGGCACAGACAAGAGTAATTGAAGACCCAACACCAACTGGAACAGCTGGTAGGTGGGTGTTCTTTTTTCTTCCTGTTTGTATAAAAACTGGGACTATAAGGGGCAGATGGATTTCTAGAGGTAGAGAAAGTCTTCAGAGCCTTATGATGGGGATTTCTAGGAAATGTAGTCATTTTAGGCAATTTTTTGAGTTGTTTTTAATCATGTCTATTTCTTGGTGACCCAGTTTAGGGTTTTCTTGGCAAAGACACTTCAGTGGTTTGCCATTTCCTTCTCCAGCTCATTTTACAGATGAGCAAACTGAGACAAATAGATCTAAGTGATTTGCTCAGAGTCACACAGCTAATCAGTGTCTGAGACCGGATTTAAACTCAGGAAGATGAGTTTTCCTTATTCCAGGCCCCATGTTCTATCCACTGTACCACCTAGCTGCTCCTAGGAAATCTTAGGAAATAGTAATTTTCTTCCCACCTTGGAAGAGAACGAAACTATGGTGAAGCTCCAACCAGGTGCAGTTACATGAGTGTCATTAGTGGAATAATGTCCTGCTATGCCAAGATGTGGGGACTAATAATTGAAACAGTGACAGGGAAAACTGGTTATGATACCACTGGTGGCAAAAGCTTACTCTGTTCCATAAAATGACTACTTAAGTGGCTGGAGTATAATAATTTTGCCAACTAGATAAATTCAATTGGTGTTGATCTGTGTGTAGTTTCATCTAAATGGGAGAATACAGTTGGATATTGATGTACAAATACATAAAAAAAGACCATGGTTTGAGCACTAATGTCCAAAAAGCTCCATGATTTGTTCTTTAAAGGTTTAAAGGCTGAACGAATTGAGAAAGAATTTCATAATTTTGATTGAGAATCAATTTGAGATGGGGATTTGGGATATACTTCCCAAAAGTTTTCTTTCTTACTCAGGCATATACTCAGTTTTCCAGGTCAGATTTTCTTGGGATTCTGGCACTTAAGATGACCTGTGATGCTTTAAGTGGCTCTAGCATAAAGGATTACATTTTGGGGCTTGGATTATGATAGTAAGAATATTTTCAATATATCTCTGAAGATCTGGACAGTATTGACTACTCAGTTCTTCTTTGGTTTCAATAACACCTCACTTTTGATTTTGCTCCTTGCCAACATTTCTCTTAAGTCTCTTTTGCATGCATTATGATCCATATGCTGACCCTAAAACTCTGTCTTAGACATTTGTCTTGCTTTCCCCTCCCTATCCCTAGAATCTCTGCCTCTTCTAATATAACCCATCCTTTAAAATTTAGCTCAATACTTCTTCCATGAAGCCTTTCCTCTGATAGTCCTCATAAATAATGGCCTTTATCTGTTCTAACTTCTTGTAGTATTTTGTACTTACAATGTCTTTTCTATATAAGTCCATTACTAGACTTCCCTCTAAAAACTCAACAATTCAGCAATTCTGGTCTTAATTGTTCCTCAAACAAAACACTCCATTTCCCAGCTCCAGGTGTTTTCATTGGATGTCCCCAGTGCCTGGAATTCTCTTTTCTTGTGTTTACTTCTTTGCTTCCTTCAGATCTCAGCTAAAATCCTATTTTTTACATGAATTTATTCTCTATCTTCCTTAATGCTTCCTTAATGCTTAATGCTAGTCTCTTCCTTCTGAGATTATTACCTCTAATTTATCCTGTATATATCTTGGTTTTAGAAATTTGTTTTCATTTTGTCTCCCCCATAAAATGCTAAGGCTAATAACTGTTTTTGATTGTTTGATTTTTTTTTTTTTGCGTTTCTTTGTACACTGAGCTTAACACTGTGACTGATACATAGCAGATGATCAATAAATGCTTATTGTGTAGACTGGACCTGAAGCTTTTTGAAGGCAGAGGCTATTTCCTAATTAATTTTTGAATCTTCTCCCAAGCAAATGTGAGTAGTTGAAAATTAAGTCTGTAAGGTGCAATCACAGTGCTTTGAATATTATAATTTATTTAATTGAATTGCTTGGGATGGGGAATGGAGGGAATGTTTGTGGTTTGAAATACTATTAATCCTTATTCAAAAATGATAGTTTCTCTAAGGTCTAGTCTAATGAGAAATTAGAATTGGGCAGCTAGGTGACTCAGTGGATAGAATACCTCACCTGCAGTCAGGAAGACCTTATCTTCTTGAATCAAAATCTGATCTTAGAAATTTACTACCTCTTTGATCATGGACAAGTCACTTAACCCTGTTTGCCTCAGTTTCCTCATCTATAAAATGAGCTGGACAAGGAAATGGCAAAGCTCTCCAGTATCTTTGTCAAGAAAATTCCAAATGAGATCACTGAGAGTCACAACTGATACAACTAAAAAACAACAGTGAGAAATTCTCAAGGAAGAATGGCAGAATAAATGATCTGTTGACATTACATTTTCAATGTTTTGCAATATTCACAATTTCCTTTATAGCAGAGGTCCTTAATCTGGGGGCCCTGAATTGCCCTTTAAAAATAGCTTGTTAACAACATTTTGTTAGAATAATCCTATGTGTTTTATTTTATGTATTTAAAAAAATTCTGAGGAGGGCTTCATTTGGGCTTCCCCAAACTGTCTAAGGGATTGGTCATTGCAAAAACCCCAGTCTACCATTTGACAATCCAGACCAGAGTCATTAATTATGGAAACTCTAGTATCAAACTCAAATAGAAACAGCTGATCGTTGACTTAGAAAACAAATTAACATTATCTATGTCTTACTGTACTTTTATTTATTTTACTAAACATTACATTTTTAATATAGTTCCAGTTTAGTCTTGCTTTGACTTCTATTCTAGACTACTTTCTTCATTTAACAGATGAAGAAACTTAGATTGAGAGAAAAGTGACTTCCCAAGGTCACACAAGTCATTGTTATTGTTATTTTTAATAACCTAGGAAACTTACAGTCTGAACCTAAATAACTCTAATTGCAAATCTAGCATCCTTGCATTGGGCATCATGAGAATGATTTCCTTTAGACAGTTGACTTATACCATACAAATAGGAGATCAGTATACATAGATATGGAAAGAGCATAAATTTTCTTTTGATGGCATTTTCTTACCCACTCCCTACTCTTCACCCACTCCCCCATCCTCCAAGGAGGTTAGAGCAGAATAACCAAAAGTATGAAAGGCATTCCACCAGAATGCTATTTATTGAGTATTTGGCAATAGCCAAAGTCATCTTGACTTGCCCTTGAATTCTTTTAGTCTTAATAATTTTTAAAATTTAAGGAGGAATCTAACCTACCCTCTTCCCTCCCCCCCCCCCAAACTCCAACTGGCTCCTTATCACCTCCTGGATCGAATATAAAAATCCTGCTTAGCATCCCTCTTCACCTTTCCCCTCCCTTCCAGGCTTCTTACACCTTATTCCGTGCGATCTATGGTTCAGTCTGGTGACACTGACTTCCTAGGTGTTCTGTGAGCAAAACACTCTATGTTTCCGTTCCTGGCATTTCATTTAACTGGCTGCCATGCCTAGAATTCTCCCTCTCCTCATCTCTGCATCCTGGTTTCAGTGGCTTCTTTCAAGTCCCAATTAAAATCCCACCTTCTCCAGGAAGCTTTCTCTAATTCTTCTTAATTCTAGTGCCTTTCTTCTGTTAATTATTTCTTATATATCTGGAACATATCTTAACCATACAAATACTTCTTGTCTCTCCAATTAGATTAGGAACTCCTCGAAAGCAGAGATTTGCTATCTTTTGCCTTTCTTTCTGTTCCCAGAGTGTTTACCACTGTGCCTGGCACATTGTAAGCACTTAATAAATGCTTTCAAGGTTGAGGAGAAAGGATGTGAAACACTGCATTTAATAATAATCAAACTGTTAAGTTTTGTTGACCTTCCCCTCCCACTCACTCCCACCCCTGAGTTTATTCTTTGTTAGAAGGAGTGACTCTCTGGGAAGAGGAGAGGGATGGAATATTGTAGGAAATGTAGGTGATGTTTAAAACAAAAATTATCAGTTTTTACAAACTGCATTAGATAAAGCAAATGGATCTAAAGGAAGGACTTTAGAGTTCAGAGGGAAGGCAGAATAGGAAAGGGATTAAAGCTTTAAAATTGTACCAAGATTTTTGTGACGCTGTCTATATGGACACAAAGCAGTGTCCATAAAGAGATTAGAATGCATTGAAGGGCTGAGCCACAAGAAAATAAGTGCTGATTTTGCAAACAATAACTGGGGAAAATCAGAACAAAATTGTACTCCTCTCTATGATAGGCACACCTGTCTTGCCTCTCAGATTCTGACTGACTCTCCCTCTCCCTCCTTCTCTCTTCTTCTTCCTCCCTCTCCTTCCCTCTCCTTCTCTTCCTCTCCCTTTCTCTCTTTTTCCCTCTCCCTTCCTCTCCCTCTCCCTTCCTCTCCCTTCTTCTCTCCCCCTCCTTCTTCCTCCCTCTTTCTCTCCTCCCTTATTCCTTCTCCCTCTCCCTCTTTTTTCCTCTCCCTCCTCCTCCTCTTCCTCCCTTTCCCTCCTTCTCCTCCTTTTCTTCCTCCTCCTCCTTCTCACACTTCTCTTCTCTCCCTCTTCCCCATCACTTTTTTCCTATCCTTTACTCCTCTTTCTTTTTCTTGTTTTTCCTCTTTTTCTTCCTCTTTTTCCTTCTCCATCTCTCTCTCTTTCTCTCTTTTTCTCTCTCTCTCTCTCCATATGTGTTTTAAATTAACATTTCAACCTATTTAGTAAGATGGAAGAAATGCCTTTTCTTCTGTCTCCACAGAGAATAATTTTTTTTAACTTGAGAGACAGAACAAACATGCATTTCTTAAAATAAGTGGAATCTTTGAATACCAACATATTTCCCCCAACCTTCACAAGTTACCAATATAGTCAACTTTCAGTTACTCAGAGACTGATTTATCCAGCCTGGCAGTAATCCATACTCCTTACTTCTCCTCCTCCTTCCTTCTGTTGGCCTTTTCAGTGTTCTTTTTCCCCTTTTACCTGAGGGAAGACAGGAATAAGGAAAGAAAATGGACCAACATTTGGACCATTTGCTACCTGCTGTTTTGCCATTGTTGTTCATAATTAAAGTCTGTGTTTGACCACAGATTGTTAGTTTGGTCCAGTCCACTTTGCTGTGTATCATCACCAGCTCTATTTGTGGTGATCATGCACTGGCCCTCTCCTCTTCCCTTTCAGAAGTTGGCACAGGGTTTCTCTCAGGATGTTCCATGCCCTTGATACTTTTACTTTCTACCTTTCTACCATAATGCTTTTCTGGAAAGCCTGTGCATTTCAGCTGGGGGACCTGCCCTCAAGCAAAGGCAGTCACTTCTTTCTGACCTTGACTAGAGCAGAAGAAGGACTTAGCTGTGACTTGAATCTCTTTGTTGACAAGGTCTTTCTACCCAGCATCCAGGACCTTTGGTAGGGATCTGTTTTCAAAGGAATCTAATTTCCAAGATGAATATTATCTAGGGTGTCATCTAGAGGAGGGAAGAAAGAAAAAAGCAAACATGTTCCCAAGCACTCTGAGAGAGGCATTAGAGATTATAGGGAGTTCAGATTTCAGGGTCAAGAGGAGGGTTTGAGAGAGCAGAGGAGACATAAGATTTTAAAGATTGGGGGGAGATAGCTCAGGCAAAGGAATGATAATAATGTGAAGGAGCTGAGGGGAAGGATAAGAATAGAAAGGGACAAAGGAAGAGAGTTCTTAGTGCCTCGAGTGATATCAACAAGGGGGGGGGGAGAAGAACAAACAAACAAAAAAAAAACTACCAAAAAAAAAATCTGTACTCCGCAGACAGAGTCTAACACATTTTAGCAGTTCAATACATGTAAAGTGATCATAGAAAGCTAGAAGGAATCTCAGGCCAGCTGTTCCAAGTTCTTTACGTTGCAGATGAGGAAACAAGAGCAAGAAAATTTATGGCATAAGATCACACAAGTCTTTACATTGTATCATGCTAATGCTATTGAATAATTCTACCAGGTTGTTTTCTTTATTTATACCTTTCCTAGACAGTGCCTCCATATTATCAAGTATATGTTATCACAAAATACCCTTGCCTGCACTTCTCTGCTCTTGTATTTTACTGTGTTCTAGATAGAATACTAAGAATCAGTTTGAATCTCACCTGTGACACTAGCTTTGTCACCAGGGGTCTCTGTGCCTGAGTTTCTCCCTCTTAAAATGGAGACAATAATTCCTTTAGTACCTATCCTAGAGAATTGTTGTGGGACTTCAATGAGAATGTAGGGACAGTGCCTTGTGGATTTTAAAGTGGCATAAACCATGTCCCTAAAGTCTTGGCACAGAATTATACAATCAAAGCCTCAGGACTGAACTAAGACTTTTAGGACACCCTGCTGATGTCAATTGTTATTCTTGAATGGCTCCCATGTTTTGTTGATATGGTCCCATCTTCTATGAAATTCTTATGTACTTGCTTCCATAATCTTCCATGAAGTTGTTATTCAATCATGTCTGACTCTGTGACCCTATTTGGGTTTGTTTGGCAAAGATACTGGATCATTTTGTCATTTCCTCATTTTGCAGTTGAGGAAATTGAGGTAAATAGGGTCGAGTGGCTTCCATTGTTCATCGAATCAAATCTGGATTCCTTAGTTTGTCATTCCAACACCTCTACAACCTACAATCCTCACTATGCTATTCACAAACCCTAAACTGTAGCCAGACTAGTCTGACAAAGTAGAACAGAAACACTAATTCAATCCTGTTCCTCCCCTACCATCCTGCCCTCATTCTGGGATTCCATCTGTCCCATTTTTGCTGATTTGAATCCTATCTATTACTCATGGTAAACCCCAGCTTCCCTGAGCCTAACAATATCAGACTTTACATGGCTCTTTTATCTTATTAATTGACCCTTCACCAGCTGTTCCAGGGAATGTCCTCCAAAATTCTGTCTTGGTCCTCTTCTATTTATCCTCCAGCAATTTTATCTTGACTGCAATTATCACTTCTATGGATACCTTCCAATATGTATTTCCAAACTTCTTCTCTCTCTCAAACTCTAGATGTCCATTTCCTTCTACCTATACAACATCAACATTTCAAATATAAAATGGCCAAATCCAAGCTTAATATATTTTCCTCCAAACATTTTAATGATACTATGTTGTGCTGCACTTTATATGTGTAATTAGTATTATATTTCTTTCCTTCTCAGTGGGTGGAGGAGGAGGTAGTAGGAGAGAGAGAATTTGAAAATAAAATATTTTTTAAAAGAACACATTCTAATGATAAGAGCTAATCAGTTTATGCTCCCATTTCCCCTTCCCCCCCAATTAATAAGATTCCCAGAAAGCTGCTCCAGATTGGAGGCACTTTGTGGTTCAATATCCATTCAGAACCATAGCTCATGAGCCCCCATCTATGTTTTTACTTTACTAAACCAAAAAGAAAACATGCTAGTTCAAAGCAGATAAGACATTATATGTAATATATCAAATAACAAAAGATTCCCCTCTACCCACAGGGGTACATTCTTCCAAAATTTACTATATCATCAGTTGGGGGAATGTTTGTGTGAAGGGGTGTGTGTATGCGTGTGTTTTGCAGCACACAAAATCTGAGTGCCCAGGATTCCTTGGAAGCATTTATTCAGGGAATGCATGTATGTGGTCAAGACTCAGGATGGGCTTGGGACAGCTCACACCTTGGCACTGTCCTCTGGTGCTTTTTATGCTTCAGTGTTTCCTCTGTTGGGTATTTATTGCCTCTCTTTTCTCTGCTGGATCTTGTTATATCTCTGCTAGTTTCCATAAGTTGCTTTCTATCAGTTGCTGATCTTTAGCTTAAAGAGCCTATATGGGCCATACTCTGCTCTTTCTATCATCTGCAGGGATCCAGTGATTAGGAAACCTCACCCTTTAAGGGAGGGCTAAAATTCTTTTGCTCTATATAACATAAGGCAGGTATGGCTGCACACTTCCAGAAAGATAGCATGAGCTAGCAGATAGGGGCTGGTTAAGGTTTTCTCGCCTTTTATCTGTCCTTCTGGCACATTTATGCAAAATTTCTGGGCCCAGCCAACCATGTGAGTTGAAATTAGAAAATGCCTTCATTCATGTCAAATCTGATTGTCAGTTTTCTTTGAAGGGACAACAGCCAACAAAACCAGAAAGACTATTTGGGGCCAGTCAAGTATCCCTCCTGCCCCCTTAATGCTCCTTGTTATACAAATGAATCTGGGACCAGAAGGAATAGCAGGTGTTTTTTAAAGGGAAATTATAGGGGTTGTTAATCTTGACTTTAAATTCTTTGTTTTAAATTCTGCTCTTATGACTACTATCCAAGACAGAATTGTTCTTTTCTGCTTAGTATTCCTGCCAACACCAACTTTGTCAATCTCTCCATGTTAAGTATAACAGAAATGGCATATGCGCTTACATACACATATGTATACATGTACACATATACATACATTGTGTAGATAAATATGGGTGACAAGAAAACAACAATGAAAGTAGTTGAAAATTGATGACCGAAGGCAAAACTACTCAACTCCAACTTTGCTTTTGTTTTTTTCTATTGGACACAAGATAAAAGTCTGAAGAAAATGATCTTTAGACCAGGAAAGTGGAAGGGAAAATAGTTATCCAAGGAATTATTATATATCAGTAAGAGAACAGTGCTTGGAATCAATGAACTCATGTTAGAACCACAATTCTTATATTTGTTAGCAGAATAAACTTGGCCCAAGGGTCTATAACTTCTCCAGAGTTTTTCTTCTTCATCTGTAAAATGAAAGGGTTGGGCTAGATCTCTGAACTCTCATCTAACTCCAAGACCTGAGAATCAGAACTCAAGATAAGGGAGGAAATGAAGGGGGAAACATCAGACTTCTCTTTCTGATTAGCTAAGTCCAAGTCACTGAACTCAAATTCTACATCCTGAAAGAATTGGCAAGTCTAATTTCTGCAGTTAACAACAAATCCAGAAAAATCCCAGAGAATGTAAGACTGGAGGTAGACAAAGGTCCCTATTTTCAAAAGAAAAGAGTGGGATTTTCAAACTATAGGGCAGTGAAATTGACTTGAATTCCTGAAAGAATTTTAAATGATTTATTTATTTAAAAGGAGAAAGGAATAAGCATTTCTACTACTATGTGTGCTAGGCACTTTACAAATATTATTTCATTTGATCCTTCTAGTAGCCCTGAAAGGTAGGTTATCTTTTCATAGTTGAGGAAATTGAGGCAAATAGAAATTAAGTGGCTTGTCCAGGATCACATAATTGATCAATATCTAAGGCCAGGAAGACTAATCTTTATGAGTTCAAATCTAGCATCATATACTTCCTAGCTGTGTAATCTTGGGCAAATCATGTAATCCTGTTTGCCTCAGTTTTCTTTTCTATAAAATGAGTGGGAGAAGAAAATGACAAACCATTCCAGTATCTTTGCCAAGAAAACCCCAAATGGGGTCACCAAGAGTCAGACATAACTGAAAGACAACAATAACTTCCTGATTCCAGACCCAGTTCTCTATCTGTTGCACCACATAATGCCTCCATTTAAAAGATAGCTTGTGAGAATTTAGAAAGAGAATCAATATTTACTAAAAGCCACATAGTTTTATCAGGAGCAGGTCATGCTAAATTAAACTTCTTTTTTTGACAGCTACTTCTAAACTGTTTGATCAGGGAAAAGACATAGACTTGGATTTTAGCAAAACATTTGACAGTCACTCATATTGGCTGTATGGAAACAATGAAGAGAAGCAGTTTGTAGAATGACTATATCCAAAGAACAATCTTTGCTGTATTGATGGCAATGTCCAAAGGCTTTGTTCTTCACCCTGTGCCATTGGGTAGTTTTTGTTGTCGTTTTGTTTCAAAAAGAAAAAGCAACTAATATAATATTTCCTCTACTACTAGAGGCATTATGTTCAAGAATGAGGGAGATAGTGTAGTCCCAATGTATTTTTTCCTTAGTTAAGCTACTGGTTAAGTTTGCAATATTGTGGACAGTTCTGGGAACATTTTAGGAAAGATCTTGACAGAAAGAATCAAGCCCTGAGAAAAGTAACCAGAATGGTGAAAGAATTGAAGAATATGCCATTTGAAAATCAGCTCAAGTACTTAAAGACAGCTAAATACCACAGTGGATAAAGAGCTGGGGACTGAATCAGAAAATCTGAGTTCAAATCCAGACTTAGACACAACTTACTAAGTGACTCTAGGCAAGTCACTTAACCTTGTTTGCTCTGGTTTCCTCACCTATGAATGAGCTGGAGAAAGAAATAATAGACTACTCTAATGTCTTTGCCAAGAAAACCTCAAATGGGCTCATGGAGAGTGGGACAAAACTGAAATGATCAAACAACAACAATATGTGGAAAAGTGATTAGATGTTCTTTTTTTTTTTTTTTTGGCCCTATGGGTTTGAAAAAATTCATTATTATAATATTTTTTTAAAATCAAAGCAATTCTGCCTTCTTTTCCTCCCACCTCTTTTCCCCAACATTAAGAAAGCAAGAAAACCAAAATTATTGCAAACACATATAGTCAAACAAAACAAATAACTATATGGGCCATGTCAAAAAAATTAATGTCCCAGTCTGCATGCACTCTTGAGTCTATCACCTCTCCATCTGGAGGTAGAGAGCTTACCTCATCATTAGTCCCCTGGAATTGGGGTTGATCATTATGCTGATCAGAGAGTCATTTAGTCTTTCAAAATTGTTTGTCTTTATGATATTGTTGTCACTGTATAAATTGTGCTTCTGGTTTTGCTCATTTTACTCTGCATCAGTTCATACAAATCTTCTCTGGTTTCTTTGAAACCATGCCCATCATCATTTCTTATAATACAATAGTGTTTCATCACATTCATATGCCACAATTTGTTTGAATATTACCCAAATGATGGGTATCCCCTCATTTTCTAATTCTTGGCCATCACAAAGAGCTGCTATAGATATGTAAAATGTCAGGATTGTAACAAAAGACTTTTCAAGTCCTTTCCAAATTTAAAGTTGAGATTTTTGAATGTGCTCATAACATCTACTAAATGAAAATTTCCCTAAATGAAAGTGTTCTATATGGGCCAAACATCCAAAGGGAGATTTGATTTTTTTTTTTTTTTTTGCTTTTACTTGGTGAGCTGAACATCAATGGTTATGAGAAATATCTAAACAGAAAGCTATAGAGCTCCCCCAAGTAACCACATATATCAGAATTGTTGTGAAAATCAAATGATTTTTAATCATTGTAAGCACTTAGTATAGTGCCTGGCACAAAGTAGATGCTATATAAATGTATTTTCCCTTCTTTAGCTCACTGATTACATTCATTTATCTGTAAGGCCATCTATCCATAGGGATAAAAATAGTACCTACCTCCTGAACATTTTTAGAATAAAGTGAAATCATTTGTAAAGGATTTAGTATAGTGCCTGGCACATAATAAGGGTTTTAATAAATTCTAACTAAGCTCTCTCGGGTTTTCTTTTTCTTCCAAGTTTCACAACCAAGTTAGCTTGGTGATTATACATATAAATAGACAGCTCAAGAAAAGTAAGCCCCTACTGTGTGCAAGGCACTGTGCACTAAGGATCTCTTTCTTTACCCCTTTCCCTTTCTTCTGCATCCCTTCACTTTCTCCCTGTCCATCATTCATCAATGCACTGCCAAAAACCAGGTCTTGGTCAGTGTGGCTCTCTACAGAATCCTTCTATAAATGATTCAGTCTGTAGAATTATTAAACAATGCTCTACCACATGATTGGTGTTGCTATATCTTCCTCCACTTTTGGATTTGCTTGTAAACTTGGTTTGGCACCATTCTCTGTCCCCATGTAACACACTTCATAAGTCTTGGGTTTTGTAAAGCTTCTGAGATGGGGGAAACACACTGCAGGGTCTCTTCTCTGTGGCTGTCAAACTAGGGATTTTACCTCCCTGTGGGGATGTTAATCAAGGATCTCCCACAACCTTTTATAGAGATTGGCTCACAGTTGCTGCTGCCTGAGCTTTAGCTGCTAATCATGTTAACAACTTTATATTTGATGGCAGAAACAGAAATACCACCCATGGAAGCTCTGTCTTATAGAAGCACAGAGAGAATCCCCTCTGAAGATTTACTTATGTGCAGGGAGTTTTTTTTCCTGACATTGTTTCCAGGGCTGGAAGTGGGATTTAAATATGTTTCTGCTTCACCAGTCCAAAGAAAGGCAGTAAATTAACTTCATGATTAATATAACCAGAAGTGTGACTTCACATACTTTATTCTGCTTGATTGCAAGTCTTTTCTTTTTTTAATCAAACCTGTTCATTCATTAGTATAGAGTAATTTCAAGGAAGAAACTCTACCAATGTAGATAGACCCCCACCCCCTTCCTTTGTTATGTAAAGCCTCAGAGTGTGGCCAGGAGCCCTGAGAGATGAAGAAACTTCCTGGGTCACTTAACTAGTATGTGTCAAAGGCAAGACTTGAACTCAAGTCTTTGTGACTTTCAATATACCATTTTTAAATGCTTTTTAAAAGAATATTGTTAAAATTTGATAATATTCTTCAAATCTTTATGGTACTTCAAGAGAAGAAGGAGAATTTTAGATTTTTTACTGACTCCAGTCTGGTAAAGATGATCTTGAAGCAGTAAAGTATCAACTTCATAAAACACATTTATTAATCACCTGTTGTGTGTGCAGAACATGCAAAATTGAATTGGAAACATTCCCTTGATGAACTTATGTTTTCCCAAATTAATATACACTTTATATAAGCAAATGAATTCGGAGTAATTTCTAGAGGGAGAGAATACTAAGAATTAGGTGAGGCAGGGTACAAATGGAAATCAAGAAATGTCTCCTGATCTGCCTGGAAGGAAGCTAGGGCTTCTTGTGGAATACAGGAAGATTTTACAAGTTATGGGATGTTGGGATAGGGGTGGAGAATTTTTTATTTTTTATTTATTTATTTATTTTTTAATAAAGCTTTTTATTTGCAAAACATATGAGTGACCTTTCAACATTGACCTTTGCAAAAAAAACTTTTTTTTCCCAAGCTTTTCCTTTCCCTCCCCCCGCCCCCTACCCCTAGATGACAGGTAATCTAATAAATGCTAGATAGGATAAATTATATGACAAGTACAATACATGTATACATATCTATACAGTTATCTTACTGCACAAGAAACATCAGATCTAGAAAGAGAAGAAGAAAAAAAAACAACCTAAGAAGGAAAACAGAATGCATGGAAATATTCACAGAAAGTGTTAAAATGCTGTGTTGTGGTTCACTCTCAGTTCCCACAGGCCTCTCTCTGGATGTATATGACTATCTTCATCGCAGCACAACTGGTTTGAATCACATCATTGTTGAAGAGAACCATGTCCATCAAAATTGATCATCATATAGTCTTGTTGCTGTGTATAATGTTCTCCTGGTTCTGCTGATTTCACTCAGCATCAGTTCATGCAAGTCTCTCCAATCCTCTCTGAAATCCTCCTGTTGGTCATTTCTTACAGAACAATAATATTCCATAACATTCATATACCATAATTTATTCAGCCATTCTCCAATTGATGGGCATCTTTTCAATTTCCAGTTTCTTGCCACTACAAAAAGGGCTGCCACAAACATTTTTGCACATGTGGGTCCCTTTCCCTCCTTAAAAATCTCTTTGGGATATAGGCCCAGTAGAAACACTGCTGGGTCAAAGGGTATGCACTGTTTGATAACTCTTTGAGCATAGCTCCAAATTGCTCTCTAGAATGGTTGGATCCGTTCACAGTTCCACCAACAATGTATCAGTGTCCCAGTTTTCCCACATCCCCTCCAACAGTTATCATTATAATTTCCTGTCATTTTAGCCAATCTGACAGGTGTGTAGTGGTATCTCAGAGTTGTCTTAATTTGCATTTCTCTGATCAATAGTGACTTGGAGCACCTTTTCATGTGACCGGAGATAGTTTCAATTTCTTCGTCTGAAAATTGTCTGTTCATATCTTTTGACCATTTGTCAATTGGAGAATGGCTTGAATTCTTATATATTTGAGTCAATTCTCTATATATTTTAGAAATGAGGCCTTTATCAGAACCTTTGGATGTAAAAATATTTTCCCAGTTTACTGCTACCCTTCTAATCTTGTCTGCATTCATTTTGTTTGTACAAAAACTTTTCAACTTGATATAGTCAAACTTATCTATTTTGTGATTAATGATGACCTCTAGTTCTTCTTTGGTCACAAATTCCTTCCCCCTCCACAGGTCTGAGAGGTAAACCATCCTACATTGTTCTAATTTGTTTATAATATCATTCTTTATGCCTAGATCGTGAATCCATTTTGACCTTATCTTGGTATATGGTGTTAGGTGTGGGTCAATGCCTAATTTCTTCCAGACTAGTTTCCAATTATCCCAGCAGTTTTTGTCAAATAGTGAGTTTTTATCCCAAAAACTGGGGTCTTTGGGTTTGTCAAACACTAGATTACTATTGTCATTGAGTATTTTGTTCTGTGAACCTAACCTATTCCACTGATCCACTACTCTATTTCTTATCCAGTACCAAATGGTTTTGGTGACCACTGCTTTATAATATAGTTTTAGATCTGGTGCAGCTAGGCCACCCTCATTTGCATTTTTTTTCATTAATTCCCTTGAAATTCTTGACCTTTTGTTTTTCCAGATGAATTTTGTCGTTATTTTTTCTAGTTCAGTTAAATAATCTCTTGGGAGTTTGATTGGTATAGCACTAAATAGATAGATTAGTTTAGGTAGTATTGCCATCTTTATTATATTTGCTCGACCTATCCAAGAGCACTTGATGTTTTTCCAATTGTTTAGATCTGACTTTATTTGTGTGGAGAGTGTTTTGTAGTTTTGCTCATATAGATCCTGACTTTCCCTTGGCAGATATATTCCCAAATATTTTATACTATCGATAGTTATTTTGAATGGAATTTCTCTTTGTATCTCTTGCTGTTGCATTTTGTTGGTGATGTATAAAAATGCTGATGATTTATGTGGATTTATTTTGTATCCTGCAACGTTGCTAAAGTTGTGGATTAATTCTAATAGTTTTTTAGTTGATTCTCTAGGGTTCTCTAAGTAGACCATCATATCATCTGCAAAAAGTGATAATTTGGTTTCCTCATGACCTACTCTAATTCCTTTAATCTCTTTTTCTTGTCTTATTGCCAAGGCTAGCATTTCTAATACAATATTGAACAGTAATGGTGATAGTGGACAACCTTGTTTCACCCCTGATCTTATTGGGAATGGTTCCAGTTTATCACCATTACATATGATGCGAGCTGATGGTTTTAAATAGATGCTACCGACTATTTTAAGGAAAAGTCCATTAATTCCTATACTCTCTAATGTTTTTAATAGGAATGGATGTTGGATTTTATCAAATGCTTTTTCTGCATCTATTGAGATTATCATATGGTTTTTGTTAGTTTGGTTATTAATATAGTCAATTATGTTAATAGTTTTCCTAATATTGAACCATCCCTGCTTTCCTGGTATAAATCCTACTTGGTCATGGTGTATTATTCTAGGAATGATTTTCTGTAATCTCTTTGCTAATATTTTATTTAAGATTTTTGCATCAATATTCATTAAGGAGATTGGTCTATAATTTTCTTTCTCTGTTTTTGTTTTACCTGGTTTAGGTATCAGTACCATGTCTGTATCATAAAAAGAGTTTGGTAGGAGTCCTTCATTTCCTATTTTTTCGAATAGTTTATATAATATTGGAGTTAACTGTTCTTTAAATGTTTGGTAGAATTCACATGTAAATCCATCTGGTCCTGGGGATTTTTTCTTAGGGAGTTGATTAATGACTTGTTCTATTTCTTTTTCTGAAATGGGACTATTTAAGTAATTTATTTCCTCTTCTGTTAATCTGGGCAATCTATATTTTTGTAGATATTCCGGTGGAGAATTTTTTAACAAATAAATTTGTTTGATCCATTTTTTGAGGTATGGAGGGGAGGGTCTAGGGAAGGTTTTATGAGAAAAAGCTGGAACTTGAGAAGGATTTTAGTGATGATGATGATGATGAAGATGGTTAACATCTGCAGGATGCTTTAAGATTTGCAAAGTATAGGTAAAATCCTATTGGAAAGACTTAAATGTCATCTAGTCTAATACTCTTATTTTAAAGATACAGTTTACAGTAAACTAAGGCCCAGAGAGGGTAAGGGATTTTCTCTGTCACATGAGTAGTAAGCAGCAGGGCCAGAATTCAGGTATGAATCCAAGTTCAATCTTTTCCATTGTATCATGTGCCTTTAATTTTCTATCTTGGAGTAATAGATTGAGACTCACTCTTGGAACCTAGAAAGACCTGGATTTTAAGTCCTGCTTATGATAGGCACTGGCTGTCTGACCATAGGCAGGTGACTAACTTCTCACATTCTAGGGCAACTCATTAAGCCTATATACAGAACATCTCTATTATGGAAATAGGTTTAGCTTGACTTCACATGAATAATTGTTATTTTATCTACCTTCTTAATAGGAGTAAGGGGAGGAGGAAGGGAGAAAATTTGGAAATTAAATTTTTAAAAATGAATGTCAAAAATAAATTAACTAATCATTTTTGAGAAAGACTCTTAAGCAAAGAGAAGGATGTATTGTGAGAGAGCTTCCTTGTCTGGGAACTCCTTATACCAGTTGATTTCACAGGCATAGTCTTTGTCTCCTGTTTTTGTTAAAGAAGGAGGAAGTATATTATTTAATATACCAATAACTGATTCTTTCTGACTTCCTGTGTCTCATTCAGACTCCAAGTCCTTAAAAACTTTTTTTTTGCTACCCATTTAAGATCTTTAGTAGTTCTCATGCATTCATTTCCCATCTAGTGGTGTATCGAGACAGAAAAGGCATAGTATAGAGGGCTAGCAACAAGCAGATCTAAAAAAGCTATTCAGGGGTTAAAATACTCTGTGCAGCCAATAGAGAAGCACAGTATTTTTTTAGGAACTGGTTACCCATTTCCCCCTGAATGAAAAGCTTGTTAACTTTTTACATTTAAGAAGTTTCATCTTTTTCTTTTTAAGGAGCTAATGGATGTTAAGTGACTTGCTCAGGATCACATAGCTAGTAAGTGTCTGAAACCACATTTGAACGTGGGTCCTCTTGCTTCCAGGCCTAGCTGCCTAGCTGTCCCAGACATCTTAAGAAGTTTTAAAACCAGCATCTGAGATTGTTGGAAAAGGATCAGAATCTTGGGTTTTGCCCCAATTTTTTGTTTACTGAATGAATGAAAAAGTATTTATGAAACCCTTTCCTTAAAAGGATGGCCAAGAGTACAATCCAATTTTTGCTGAGATGATGAGGATATTGGCTTAAGGGAACTGGAAAGTTATCCACTCTTTCTTGCTTGGATTACAATAAAACTGAACAGTCTTTGCTTCTAAGGAAGTCATACTCTATTGGGGGGAGACAACACTGAGGGGAAGGTCCAGTTGAGAAGATGGAAGAGCCCAAAGATTTTAAGAGTGGATGGATGGAAGGTGATTTAACAAAGCAACAACTATGTAGCACAAGGCTGAGTGAACCATAATGAGTCAATTAATGACATCTGCTTTGGTTTTCTACACAGGTTTCCTCATTTCCCAGAATCACTTTGACCATCCTGTGGCTGATTGACCTGGCGGTTGGACCCACCTGTCTTGAACCTCAGGAAAAAGTCTCCTTTGTGGACTGCTTTCACATCAGAGGCCTTATTTGTTGTCTAAGCCATTGGAGAAAATGATGTGATAAGAGTGCATATTGAAGCTCTTTTTGGAAAAGTGCCCACTCACCCCAAAAAGAAAGTGGCTTTTTTTCTTGCCTTGCAGAACAGTTTCCAATTCAAAGATGCCAGCCAAGACCCCAATTTACCTGAAAGCTGCCAATAACAAGAAAGGAAAGAAATTTAAACTAAGGGACATTTTGTCTCCAGATATGATCAGTCCTCCACTAGGGGACTTTCGACACACGATTCACATTGGAAAAGAGGGCCAGCATGATGTGTTTGGTGATATTTCATTTCTCCAAGGGAATTATGAGTTGTTACCTGGGAACCAGGAGAAAATGAGAGTTGGCCAGCTCCCCGGGCACAGTGAGTTCTTGAGGGCAAACAGCACCTCTGACTCCATGTTTTCAGAGACACCCTCTCCAGTGCTTAAAAATGCTATCTCACTTCCTGCCATTGGTGGTTCCCAAGCTCTCATGTTGCCCTTATTATCTCCTGTGACATTTAATACCAAACAGGATTCCTTTGGGCCCTCAAAGCTCCCAAGGCTTAGTTGTGAGCCAGTCATAGAAGAAAAAACTCAGGAGAAAACCAACCACTTGGAGAATGGAACTGTGCACTCTGAGGATGTCCCATGGAAAGGCAATGGTACAGCATCCCACTACAGTAATGGCAGAGACAGCCACTCATCCAGTCTCTCTGAACAGTACAGTGACTGGCAAACAGAGGATATGTTTGACTCTTCTGTTCCATGTGAACTCATCAAGGAGAAGACAAACTCAGAAGAATCCCTCTCTGAGCTCACAGGCTCCCTGCTTTCCTTGCAGCTGGACCTTGGGCCCTCACTTTTAGATGAGGTTCTTAATGTCATGGATAAAAATAAATTATAGGAGTGCAGGCACATTGTCAAAAGTACTGACAAGCCGAAACAGCCCCAGCTGACAGAAACATACAAAAAGCTTCACTAGTTGCATTTGCAGTTATATAACGGGTTTTCTAAAATAAGTGTTTCTACAAAATATTTTTTTACCTGTTATGTTGTTTACTGTTTGATATGCTCAGAGCTCTCCTTGCGAAACAGAGGAAATGAGTCAGAACAGTTTTCTGCAGGCATTCTTGATGGGCAGAACAAGAATTTGCTAGGAAATACGCAAGGAATCTAGTTGGGGATAGCTCTTGGTAAGACTGCCTGCCTCAATCATCATAAGGAACTTTGCAGTACTCTGCTGTTCTCAGAGTGTTGTCAGAGAAACAGCAGGAGGAGGGAAGAAAGAAGGAAACATTAGTTCTCTCCCTAATATTTAACATCTAAACCTTTTTCTGAATATAGACAGTTTTCTAAGAATTATATCTATTTGGGCTGCACTACACTGTAGCTAGGTCTTCAGTGTTAAAACTATTTGTATGGTTTCATATTTGAACAACTATATGGGGTTGGGATTTTTTTTCTTTGCAGTTCATATATCCCTATATATTCTATATCTCTGATTTTTGGACCATCAAATATATGTTGGGAAGATGACTCAAGCAAAGTATTACTCTAACTAAATTATTTTTAAAGTTAAAATATATTTTTATGTGCCTTTGGCTTTTTATTGCAGAGTCTACATTTTATAGGAATTGCATCCAAAAGTCATTGCTTGCCTTGTTTCTGTTGGGGGGAGGGTATCCATTGTAAACCGTGTATGTGTGTGCGTGTGTGTGCTTTGAGAAGATGTATTAATACTTAGCATTATTTTTGTTTCTTCATCTATTATCACATAAGCGCATAGCACTGCAAGCAACAGGATTGTAAAGTTTAAAAAAAGAAAAAAGGCACTGGTTATATTCACTGATGCTTCTGCAGAGACTGAGCTGCCCCACCTAATATTTGGGGAAATGTGGCTCTCAATACAATATTTGCATTAATTACATAGGTATTTCATGCAACACAATAAAAAAGTAAATGTTAAAATGAGCCTGACTTTTGACTGTCCTATAGAAGTGGGGCAAGGACTTTGGGTGAGAGGAGGGGAGGGAGGGAGGTAGGCAGATGATAAAATAGTTGCTTTAAACCCAGGGTAGAAAAATTTTATAAAAGCTCTTAAAGTAGGCCAACTGAAAAATAATTTTCATCTGTTTTAAAGGAAAGGTAAATTTTAGTTACTTGGATTTTTTAGGCTCCAGAAATTAGTTTTATTAACCTCAGGAGAATATCCCAGGCAAACAGAAATCTTATTTATGGCCAGCGTGGGCTAACAAAATTTCATTGCCACTACCTGAATCTAGATCTTGCCTCTCTATCATTGCTTCCTTCTTTCCGAGGAATGTAAGTATAGCATCATCATGAGCTGACATGATTTTCGTTTCCCTGTGCAAGAAGTACTCTTTCATGCTGAATAGACCAACCGGTAAAATATTTATCTCACAAGCAAGCATTTAATAAGCAATTTAAAAAAATAGTTATTTTCAAAACATATACACGGATAATTTTTCAACATTGATCCTTGCATGGCCTTGTGTTCCAAATTTTTCCCTCCTTTCCCCCAACCCTCCCCTAGATGGCAAAAAATCCAATATATGTTATACATGAATAAGCAAATTTCTATGTTGGGCAATGTGTTAGGTTCTGAGGATATGACTATAAAGGTGAATATATAAGGTGAAACATACATAAAGCAGACACCTGTCAATCTTGGTGGGAAGGGAAGGCATGAAAAGCTTGGGGGTTGGAACAGGGTGTCCAGGAAGAGCTTTATTCAGAAGACCTTGATTTCTTGAACTGACTAAGAGGTTAAGAGGATAGTAAAGAGTACAATCCACTTTTTTTTTTTTTTTTTTTTTTTTGCTGGGATCCTCATATGCTTTGAGGATATTGACTTAAGGGAACTAGAAAGGGACATACTTATTCTTGCTAAATTTGGGACTATACTATCACCCCCAAAGGGGAAATACTTGCAGTACAAAAGTTCATAACCTTGGACTTCTTGGCCCTCCCACTCACCCTAGAGTCCATTCACTTTAACCAGCCTTTAGTGTAATGGAGAGACTGGCCAGTGAGACTCCATCTGCAAAATATGCACAATGCCCATCTAGGCTTCATGAGCCTTTTTTCCAGAAAATCCTGGTAGAGGGGCAATTTCCCTCCTCAGTTCAGACTGTGGCCCAATTATGGTGAAGAAAAGCCTTTTAAACGGTTGTTTATCTGTAATTGAATATGAGTACAAAATTAGGAACAGATGAATAGTTCCTGATGAGCAAAATGACTAAGTCTCTGGGTGAGGGAAAAGGTAGAAATTCAATTGTATCAGGCAGACTGCTAGCAAATCTCATGGTGCTACATAGATGCTAATTATGAGTATTATTATTGCTACTTTGTCTTACCTGGCATCCACGTATCCCTGAATGCATGGCTCCCTCAAATTTTTTTATGTACTATGTTTATTTTTTCCTAATCTTAGGTGAATGAGCATTACAAACAGAAAGGAATAGTTTGTGAACTTCTGAGTTGTAAAAGGTTGATAAAGTCATCAAAAATCCCTTCAATAGTCAGAGCTGCTTCCTTCACCCAGCCTAGAAAGTGAATTGACCTGGCAGCTGAAACATCATGTCTTGTAAACAAGGGAGCAAATAGTCCATAACACCACACCCAGACCTGAATTTATGGGGACCCAGTGAAGGGAGAAAAGTGTTCTCAGAGCCGGGAAGTACTACTCCCTTTCCACCCCACCCAGTTTATATCTATTTTTTTTTAAATCTTTTATAACAACCACTTCAAACTTGAGTCTACATGTCTGAAACTTATTCTTAAAAGATCAGGAAAGAAGAAACAAGACGGAAGAAACAAGAGAGAGTTCATGGGCATAAGGCAGCAGGGTGGGGAGCTAAGGTAGATCCTTCTGCCACTGTTACTGGTAAGATGTTCTCCCATACCGATCTATCCCAGCTGCTTTGGACCCCTGTGGATGACTCCATCCTGAAACTTACTGGATGAATGATCAGTGCTCGAACAAAACCACCCTATATTAAGGGGAGTCTCAGACTCCCTACTGATCATTTCACTTCTAGCTCATTCTCCAGTCTGCTTCTCCTGCCCCTACCTTAACTATAATCTTCTTGAAAGTAGGGACTGTCTTCTTGCTTTTGTAATCCTAGTGCCAAAGCATAGTATCCATTTCATAATGTTTTGATCTATTTTCTTAGACTCAGAGATAGCATTTAAAAATCTCATTTTCAGTCAGAGAAGGGAGTTTGAATTTTCATGCCCTTTTCATGCACATTCAATTCCAGCTTAGCCAACTAAAAAAATTTCCCCCATCATTCAGTAAAAGTCAGCAGAACGTTGTTTATTTTCAAATGCTCCCAAGACGTGAAAGAGTCTCAGTCTTCTCTCTTGGCTTCTTCTTCCCCTTCTCCTTCCTTCTCTTCTCCTCCCCTCTCTTCTCCTTTCTTTTTCCCCTTTTTCCTCCTCTCACATCCCCATCCTTCCCTCTGTCATCTCTCCTTCCTCCTTTCCCCAGCCTAGATGATGCAGTGGTGGAGATGGCCACAGAGGGTATGGAGGTCAGGGAGGACATCATGGGACTGTGCCAGGACATCTTCTCCAAGATGGCCACATAGCTGACCAACAAGTTGATAGACACCAGTGAAGATTATAAGCTTCCAGAAAATATGAACAAAGTGACCAGCTTGAATTATCTAGAAATGAAAGCTATGGCAGTAAACATAAGAAGAAACCTAAAAGACTTCAGCTAGAGAAATGCAGCCCATCAGCTTTATCTGGATCAAATCACTTTAATTGAAGAGCAAGTAGGAGCTCTTGAGCAGGCAGCCTACAAGTTGTATGTATATTCAAAGAAACTAGAAACAAATTACAAGAAGTTAGAGAGGTGATGAAAATTCTTTAGCACAAAGACTTTAACTCCACGAATGTTTCATAAGAGCTGAAATGAGTGAGATGGAATATATCAAACTTCTATGCTTCAGTTCTGTCAAAGGCAGTGGTGCTACAGGTCCAAGGAGGGCTGCAGCTGCACCTTTGGTTGGATGTATAACTTTGGCCAACCTTTGACGTCTTCCTAAAACCGTCCCCATGGAACTCCACTTTATCATATGCTTCACTGTGTGTGCCCTAGACCGAGGCTCAGAAATCAGGATCAATCCTCACTAGAGCAGACAAAGATGAGCCTTTCTGGTCTCCTTGTCTCCTCCCTCTCCCCTTCCTTTTTGACTGTTCTGAATGTGCCCTCACACCCCTAATAACTTGTTCTTGAACTTAAATAATAAATGCTGATTTATGAAAACAAAAAAGCAAAAGGACTCCTCCATGATGAATTTTTGGAAGAAGGCTCAAAAAGTCTTTCAGTGTGTACAGGGGATGCTCATTGGCCAGTCTTTATGTTATTCTTAAATTGCTTTCTATTTTCTTTTCCCCTCTGGGACCCCCATTGAAATAATTTAACAATCACCCCCATTTATATTGTGCTTAATCATGATATGTAGCAACTTCATGTGGCAGATAAAATAAGTATTTTACAAATGAACAAGATGAAGTTTAGGGGTAAAGTGATTAGGCTAACATCAAATAGCAAACAAATGGCCAAGCTCAAACTTCCAAGGCAGGTCCTCTGTTTTAAAGTGAGTGATCTTTCTCTAATAGCTAAGATCATCTCATTATTGCCTTCTTTTGAATGCAGTGACATAAGATCTAGACCTTTTGTGATATATAACAAACAACTAAATGAAATAGAGGAATTAATCTTTCAGCATTTTCTAATATGCTCCCATGCATGTCCTTTGCTCTGTAAAAGTCATCCATTTAGTCATTCCCTCTAGAGAGCTCTGCTATGCTTGAGAGCAAGAGTCAACTCTCAGTCACTTAAGTGATAAATTGTCCAATTTATATGTAATCCAGACACTAAGCTTTCTTTTTTCTTGGTACCTTTTACACTGTTTTTTGTCCATTTCATTGGTGTAGGAAATTAAAAGATGATTAAACTCAGAATATTTTGGGGTTTTTTTCTTAACATAATTATTAAGTACCTAGTATGTGCAGAGCATTAAGGAAGATTAAAAAGATAAGAAAAATGCTAGGTTTATAATCTACCTAGCATTTTTCTTATCTTTTTAATACATTAATACATTGATACATTAATATAGATATTAATACAAATTCAATTATAAAAATTGTTTTAGCAGGGATATGAGATTAGCAGAAGGGAAGATCAATTTAAGCTTTCTGTACAAGGTTTAGTGGAATTTTTTACAGATTAGAAAATTTTAGGAAGATATTGTTCTACAACATATTTAAATTGGTGCATGAATTCACTGTTTCTTTTTAACCATGGATGAAAAAGTTAAATGTCAAATTATTGGTTTGTGTTAAATTTGACAAATATCTATTACATCTACTAGGCAAGTTATCCTATTAGACTCTGTGCATACAAAGACAAAAAGTCTGTCCTAAAGTAGCTTACCTTTATTGAAGAGGTATGATATAGTATAGATAACAGTAAATAAATACAAATTAAATTGGGAAGGAAGAAAGAAGTAATAACATTACATACATTATTTAATATTTTTAAATTTTGGACTATATGTTTTTGTTTTTTTAAGCAATGTTGATTAGGGAGGGAGTATGTTATAGCAGAAAGTGCATTGGATTTTAAATCAGTAATAGGATCAAGTACTGCCAGAGCTGATAAGTCTCTCAGACTCAACTTCATCATTTTAAAAATGTGTTAATAATAGTTTATCAATCTGACAAGATTGAAGATCACATAAACTAATTAATAATCATCACATTTCAATGAAATTGGTGGGAAATGATAAAAATTGCAATTTCACAGATAAAGAAACAGATTTATAGATACTACATCAAAATAAAACAAGAGAAATAATATCTCCTAACAGTCTATTGCTCTACCTAGTATTATACAATCTAGTAAGAAGCAAAACTGGATTCAAGAGTTAGAAAATCTCAGTGATAGGCTCAAATCCCACTTTAGCTATAGTTGATAAACTCAGAGATGCGCTCTCTTTCTCTCCTTTTCTCTCTCCCTCTCCATATATTACATGTGTATAATATATATAGCATAATATTTATATAATACAGACTTAATAGGTTATATTATTATATTAAGATATATAAACAAAATATTAATATGGAATATTAAACTAAATAATATCACATGATAAAATTTTGCTTCACTCTGTTTTTTCGCTTTTGAAAATGGGATTAGTTTTTTTTTAATAATCATACAAACTCAAAGGAATCCTAGATATCCTTCATCTTTTATTTATAGGTAAAGAAATTGAGAGTGGAGACATTAAAATGGTTGCCTAAGGTCAGCAGGTAGTGGCCAAGCTAGTACTAAATCTCATGCATCCGCTCAATTTCCAGGTCTCTATTGATCAGCATGGGAGGATATGGCTAGTTTGGCATTTGCATCATTGAAGACATCAGATGATTGAATCAAAGTAATTTGCCATTACAAAAATAGGGTTTGGCTATGCAGCTAACTTAAGTCACATTTATTGACAGCAATATTAGCCCTGTTGGATGGCTTACAAGAGCTATTCTTCCCTTTTTTTTTTTTTAAAGTTTCTATTGATTTCTTGGTTTTTTTTAAAAACATCACTAGTATCCTTCTCAGTTGAACTATTCCATATAAGAAGTTGTATTTTTAAAGACAAAAATAGAATTAAAAAGAAAAACATCAACAAAATGGGTATATCACTTGTGGACATTCTATCTCTGCAAAGGGATGAGATGGAAATGTCTTCTCATTATTTTTTGAAGTCATGCTTTTTCTTTATAATTTTGCAATATTCACTTTTTGATTTTACATGTATATGTATGTTTTGTTTCTTTTTCTTTACATTGCTGTAGCCAGTGTATATATTGTTTTCTTGCCTCTACTTACTTCACTATCAATTCCAGTCAAACTACTTTCCATCTTTCTTTGTAATCAAATTTGCCATTTCTTGCAGCACAATAATATCCCATTACATTCATGTGCCACAAATTGCTTAGCCATTCCCCAATCAATGGGTATTACCTTGTTTCCAGTTCATACCATTGCAAAAAGTGCTGTTGTCAATATTTTGGTGTACATGGAAACTTTTTTCTTTTTGGAATATAAGTCTGGTTAGTGGAATCTCTGAGTCAAAGGTTATGGATATTTTTGTCATTTTATTCACATGATTTCAAATTGCTTTCCAAAATGGTTGTACTGATTCACAGCTCCACCAATTATGCATCAGGGTATTTATCATCCCACAACCCTTTCAACATTTACCTTTTCCCCCTTTTATCTTTTTGGATTTGCAGAGGGGGACTTTTGATTTCTAAAGAAAGAAGATATTCTCCAAGGAAGGAGAGATCACTGTGCTTAATCCAGCCATTGTTTCCTTCCTCTGAATCACAGGTTATCAATGACTTGAAGAATGTTCTTTTGTGTGGAATGTTCACCATCTGTAGATATTTAATTTTCAGCTTATTCACAAAAGAAGCACTAGATGGAAAATAGTTGAACTATGTTCCTTGCTTGAGTTGTCAGAGTTTCTTCATTCTGCAATCAAGATTGGATAGAGATTGGCATGTGGAAGGATGAGAACAAGGTTTACTTGATGAGGTGCCATGTAATAAGACAGCAGAGGTTTTTACCACTACTGAACTGCATTCAATTATCTCCCATTTGAACTTGAAAGACAGACAGACCTTAGCGTCACATCTGTTTACTTCCAACAGGGATCGATAACCGTCATGCTTTGAACGCCAGCCAAATTTTGTTCTTGGAAAATGGACTGTCACCAGTGATGGATAAAAACATGTGCATGAGCTCAGGCCGCTGACTAGAGTGGGAGCTTGATACCCCGTGACATGCAAAAGGAGAAGTTAGCAGCAAGACAAAGTTAGACCAGGCCAAATAAATGAGACAAATGTTAAAGCTCACCA
>JAJPUD010001616.1:190938-204768 GCA_023553655.1 Myrmecobius fasciatus | reverse complement strand
AGGGAAGAGGTAGGGAGAGGGTGCTATGTATTAGATATCATGTTAAATGTTGGGAATAGAAACACAGCACAAAAAATATGGGTCCTGTCCTCTAGAAGTTTACTATCTAACTGAACAATCAACTTATAAAAAGGAGATACAGAAATTGGGGAAGGGAAACAATTAGAAATGAGCCTGGATAGTATGAGTATTTCTTCATATAGATTTTGAGAGAGAACTTGCCAGTAAGAAAAAGCCAAAAGAATGTTGATGTCTCTGGTGTGAAAAAGCCAGAGTCAGAGGTGGAAAAGCATTACAGAGAGTCAAGAGGTTATTTCAGGTATGTTAAGGTACCAAGAGTCAAAATTTCCTCCCTCTCAAACTGGAATGTAAATTTTCTCAAGATCCAGATTGTGTAGGTGCCTAGTGTAGAAACTCCTAGAGGAGTTTCAGCTGAATTCCCTTTGGGGTTATGCATGAGGAGCCAGATGCCCCAGAGGGCAGGGGTCTCAGTGTAGGAGATGGAGGTTTGTCATTAGAGAAAGAACAGACTGCTAAGGATGATCCTGTGGACTGCCCAAAAATCAGAATGGCCAACGTAGTTTTTGGATCTGCTTTCAAACAGTTCACTTGGACCTGTCATTAGTCAAAATCTAGGTCTTTAGTTTTTTCATTTTCAAAATAAAGGGATTAAACTAAATCAGGATCTTTTAATTTAGGATCCATGGACTTCCCCATCACCATCCCCAATAGGTTATGGATAGATTTTAGGGGACTTAGGAACTTATATGAAGGAGAGAAACTCTCATTTTTATTTCAATCTCTAACTGTAATTTAGCATTTCCTTCAATTGTGGCTTTTACAAACATAAAAATATTCTGAGCAAGGGCCCATAGACGGAGATCTGAGATTAGAAGTCAGGAGGAAGATTATGGTTGGATAAATAACTTTTAGAACCATTTCCATAGAGATGGTAATTGAACCCATGGGAGTTGATGAAATTATCAGACAAAATACTATATAGGAAGAAAAAAACAGATCCCAGGACTAAATCTTGGAGGAAACCCAAAGTTATCTGGTATGATCTGGATTGAAGATCCAGCAAAAGAAGGATTGAAAAAAGGTTATTTGGCAATTAGGGCATTATTGGTAACTTTGGAAAGAGCAGTTTCGGTTGAATAATGGGGTCAGAAGCTAGATTGTAGAGAGTAAAGAAGAGAAGGAAAAAAAAAAGGAAGTGGATGCACTAGAGGATGATGGTTAACAGATGAATGGATTGTGAGGTTCAGTGGCATACTAGTGACTTAACATACTAGTAACTGAACCTAACACCTCTGACACCAAAACTAGTGCTCTCCTCCCCTAACAAATAGTTCTCTATTTTTTCAAAGCACAAGCAACCTCCCTTACCTTTACCATTTTTTAACCACAAAATATTTGAGCTCTATTTCTTTGTTGTTGTTGACACATTTTTCACTTGTGTCAGGCTCTTTGTGATCCCTTTTGAGTTTGGGTGGGGGGCAAAATTACTGTAATGGATTGCCATATTCTTCTCCAGTTCATTATAGATGAGAGTCACATAGCTAGTAAGTGTCTAAGGCTGGATTTGAACTCATGATGAGTCTTCCTGATTTCTAGTTCCAAGCCCAATGTTCTATTCATCGCAACACCTAGCTATAATAATTATACATGTACTATTTATAATCATCAGCTAAAATAGTACACAGTGCAAAAAGATAGTACTAATTTAGTAACACTTAAATGAATTTATATTTTATTAATCACAATTGCAGCTACATATAACTGAAATTTTATGTTACTGAAGCCAAATAATATCAAAGCAGAAGCTCTTGTATTACAGCCACTAAATAAAATCCAAATGATGATGTGAATTTAAATTCACACAATAATTTAGCTTCTCAGACCCTTTGAAACAACCAGAGCCCCACAGGGTTCACAGATTGTTGGGATCATTGTACACCCCCAATTTCTGTTATTTGTTGTTATGTTTTTCTTTTTCTCCTATAGCATTGCTATAAGTTTTTAGCATTCACTTCTTCCTGATTCCTTTGAAATCCCTCCAAAGCTTTCCTTGAAGTCAGCTGTCTCCCAGTAGAATTCCTTTGGTGACTCAGGAACCACTAAGGATCACACACCCAAAGTGCTTAATGAAGGTATCTTCCTAGGCAGAGCAGATTTTAGGTATAAGTAGAATAGACAAAGCAGGCAAAGCAAGAGGATCTGAAGTGTAACATGAGTAAAGTGGCCCAAAGGGACCAATTGATTTTATATGACCTCAGGTAATCCATTCTTCTGACAGAGCAGAAAATGAGGGAACTCCATCGTTCCCTCATTGATTGGGGGCCCTAGCCAGAAGTAGAACCCCATAAATTTCTATGAGGAGCTCTGGAGGTAGATAGGGATCAGCCTCATTTACTCCAGGGACTGCCCCCCCCTTAAGTCTGATTCACCCACATGACAGAGGAGTTGTCAGGAAGTCCCCACTGATCAAAATATCTTCCTCAAGCAGCTGCCTCAGGGGGTTAAATTACATCCTCAGAAATCCTCCACAGGCTGGGGTAATATGATGGAAAGAACACTAGATTTGGAGTCAGATCTCACCTTCTACCTTCACTTCCCCCATTTACATGAGTTCAGACGTCAGCTCTGCTCATTACTGTATGTGTGTAACACTGGTCAAATCACATCTGGTTTTACTTTACTCAGTTGTAAAAATGATGTGTCACACTCAAGCTTTTTGACGTCCCTTTCATCTCAAGGTCAGAGCTAATAACTAAGGTGAGCTAACTGAGGCTTTGCCCCAAAGCGCCAACATTCAGGGAGCACACTTTTCCCCCAGGATTTGCTTCTTCCCTCACATTTCCCTGTCAATCTGTGCCACATGGAAATCTCCCTCCCTCTACCACCACTAAGCCATCTCACTCATGCTCCTATCCTGGGGCTTCCCTTTTTCCCCAAATTCCTACGGGGTGGTAGGATATCTCATTTTCTAATGCACCCACAAAGTATAAATATTATCTTTGATTATTGTTTTTGTCTTGATGTCAATATCCAAGAAGCCCTTCCCCCCCTTCCATCTCCCCCTCAACCCCTGCCGATGGTCTGGGACCTCTTCCCCACATGAGGTGAAATAATCCCTAGTTATAACTCTGATCCTGTTGTCCTCTTAAAATAGGAGAGATTTAGGGGTTAACATTCAGAAAACACTGTCTGGGAATTTTTATCAAATTATCAAATTTATTATCAAATCTTTTTCCTTAATGACTGGGAGAAACCCACAGCAAATTGAGGATGCTGAATTTATTGAATGTGGAAACATTGTGGAGAAGAAGGAGCTCATCCAGGGATATGGGGGTAAGGACAATGAATGACAGCTTCTTCTGTTTGCTTCATGGTTCTACATGGGTTCAGACAATAAAAAGGCACCATTCTTTAAGTTCATCCATCACAACTCCTGTAGGGACATGGTGATAAAGCTTGCTACTATTTAGCCTCAGACTTTCTTTAATTTGAATGTATATAAAATTAATGTCTTTGTTTTTTATTTCATATGTATATACAACATACTATATCTATATAGACACATATATGTATATGTGTGCCATTTGTATATACACACACATGTATTTATATATCCATCCCTTTCTTCCCTCACTCAGAAAGATAGCCCTTGAAGTAAAAAAAATGAAAAAGAAAGAAGCAAAATTTAGCTTGGCAAAACTCACCAAAAACATCAATCACAACTGACATTATATACCACATTCATAGTCCTCCACTCCTACAAAAAACAAAGGAAAGTATATTCTCATCTCTCTTCTTTGGGGTCAAGCTTGGTTATTATTATATTATTATTATTTCCTCTTTTAATTTTAATTCAAAAAACATTTATTCTTTACTAGTGTTCTAGAACATACAGAGATGAACACAAAGATTAATAAGAACCTGCCCTCAGGGAACATTTAGAAGGAGAGTCCAACAAAATGTCATTTTGAATAGACAAAAATTAGATTTCGTAGAGATATGGAATTTAGTTCAATATAGGCTGGAGAACCAACTTTAACACTTGCTAACAGTTGTGTGGGTAAATAATTTCTTAATCTCAGGTTTCTCAGCTGTAGAAAGGGATTATTTGTACTCTATCTCATAGGGTAGTGAGAACAAAAGCACTTTCTAAATCAAATGTTATAAGAAAAAGAATTCCTATTCTAAAATCTTGTTGGCTTGGTTCTATGAACGGTCATATAAACCTTTATACCAAATATTGGCATTTCTAAATATGAGGTAACATTTTCTCTGTCTGTCTCTCTCTTTCTCTCTGTCTCTGTCTCTCTGTCTCTCTGTCTCTGTCTCTGTCTCTGTCTCTCTCTCTCTCTTGCTTCCTCCCCCTTTCTCTCTTTCTCCCACCAGAATCCAAGTGACTTGTAATTATGATTTAATCTTACCAGTTTCTTTTCACTCTAGCTTTCTGTATTCTAATGTAAACCATTAGGATTCCCCAGAAACTCCTGGAGGCCCTGGAAAGACAGAAATACTAACATTAAAAATTACATATTGACTTTTTCATTATAAACAAGAATGTTCAAGTAATATTGGAAACCAAACATGAGTGGGGTTGAAAGTGTGTTTAGGGGGTAGGAAATGACTGTTTTCTAGCCCTTATTCCCAGTACATGAAAAATAATGGAATAATAATGTTAATAATAACCCAGAAACGGCATTTATGGTGCTTGCCTAACTGCTTCCTCATAAATGACAAGAAGTGAGGGTAGATAAATTCAATCTTAGATATTAGATTAAAAAGATGAAGGTCTCCTATCCTGGTAGGAGGGAAATAATGACTATAATGGCCAAATAAAGCAGGATATTGGAAGAAGAACAATGCAATACCCTTTTAAAATTAATAACCACAAACAAACAAAGCCGTGTGTTCACTCAAGATCACAATGTACTTAACTCGGATGGTTTTTTGGACTTCAAAAGCACAATAAAGACTCATGGCTCTTAAAATTCATCAGAGATGCCCATAGATGTTTCCAGTTAAACCTCATTGTCTTCCTTTTAAGACCTTCCCATAAAGAGGCCAAATGAAAAGACCTATTTATTGCTTTCAGGATTGACTGGTTTCTCATATTCTTCCCCAAAGCCCAGTTAGTCCAAGCATCAGGTCTCTGGACAAGAGACTGCAAGGATGAGGTAGGCAGTTAGGGAAGATAACCTATAGGGTCCCTTGAAATGCAACCATCTATGAGTCCCCACGTTCTTATGTCTTCTTGAGTTCCTTTCTCTGTATTTTCTAGCTTTTTAAACTCCATTCGTTCTCTCATGTCAGTTGTCTGTTGTAGTTGCTGTCTGTCTGCCTGCCTATTTATGATACCATCTTCTAAATGGGATTCTGTAATTTGAGGTAGAGTGCATTGAAGAGAGTAATGTTTGTGAAAACCAAAAAGATAGGGAAGGACCAAATTGTTTAAGAGCTTTAATTGCCAAACAAATTTATATTTGGTCCTAGAAACACTGTGGAGTATGTCTAGAGACTAATGGGAGACCATTGGAGTTTGTTGAATAAGAGACAACATACTCAAATCTACTTTAGAAAATCACTTTGGCTGGATTAGAGTGAGGGGGATGAGGCAAAGGAAGAAGCAAACCAGAAGGTTGTTGCAATAGGTGAGAGTTTATGAGGACTTGAACCAGGGTGGTAACTGTGTGAATACAATGAAGGGAACATAACAGAGGAATGTTTTAAAGTAGAAATGACATTTGGCAACTGCTTGTATATCAAGTGGGAGTGCAGAGTTGAGAATGACACTGTAAGGTGTAAACTTTGGTAATTGAGAAGATGGTGATACAACAGAAAAATTCAAAAGAGCTTCCTTATGTGGCTACCTCCCTTCTTGTAACTTTTTTGTTTAATCTCCCTCCCCATCGATGCTGTATTTATTTCTAAGAGAGTACACTCTAAGACAATTAGCATACTTTGGAATTAACTAAGTGAAGATGCTCTAATGGGAATATAGCCTTAAACTATATTTTAATTGTGACTTGAGACTTTATAATAACAAATAGAGCTATAGCTAAAAAGTTGCAGGTGTTGTTCCCTTTTATTTCCCACCACTTCTTAATTAGCATTAAAGTACTTCTTTTAAAGGTGATATTGGCTTTAAATTCTATATCTGCTTGTATATCAGTTCTCTAGGGAAATTTGAATTGAGTTTATTATTATTGACTCTTGTTTCTGGGTTAGAATTCTGCAACTAGAATGTAAGCCTGGACTCCCCGAACAATGGGAGAAAAGGCAGCCTTTTCTGGGGGTGGGCACTTTGGGAGCTTCTGCATTCAGGCTATTTAATTTGGTTTTTGCAATTTATGCTTTGCACTTCCTTCATTGACAAACACTTTGTCAGATGGAAGATGCCTTTTCTCACAAGATCGTAATAAACCTCTTTTTGCTTTTTCTTACTCTGATAGTTTTTGTGGACAAAACTATCACAGAACCTCAGAAGAGGAGTGACTAGAACAGAGGAGCCAGTGGATAAGTATCATTTCCCAGTAGTGGATTGTTGTGTAGACAGTTCCTGAGAGAGACAGAGGATATTGAGGATCATATTCCAGAATTTTGGGGCACATGTGTTCTCTATGGATGTCTGCTTTGGTTCTTTAAGTTTGTGCTCATTCCCTGTGCTGTTGGAGAGTATGTCCGTGGTTTATAGGTGGAATGTTATATTGTCTTTATTTTTGTTTTGTCTTGGTACGTGTTTTTGATCAAAAGTTAATAGAGCTTAGCTGGCTGGTTTGTTAAATGAAAAGCTCAGAATCTAGAGTATACAATAGTAAACTTGCATTTCTCTCCTTCTTGCTCCAACACTGCAACCAGCAAGTGGATTGTAGCAGTGAATTCCCCATCTAAAAACCCTTGACCTGTCAGCATTAGGGAATGAATGTCAGCCCTGAGAGAGAAAGAAAAAGAGAGTTAGTTGTCATGTCTACAAAGCAGACATATCTCTATTGTGATACAAAAGAGAGAAAAAAAATTAAATCTCTGTTTTCAGGATGCCTCTAGGATCAGGTTACTTTTACTCTGGACTCCTTCTTCCCCAGCCTTCTCTGGGATCAGTGATTTGAGGAAATGCAGATGGGCAATCCCTTGTATATCACTGATTGGGATATCTGAAATAGGAAACCAAACAGACACATGTGAGTAAAAGCCTGTCTCTATTTAAAAACAAACAAAACTGTTTGCTTGCATTTTGTGTTCTTTCTCAGTTTTTTTTCCTTCTTAATCCATTTTTTCCTGTGCAGCAAGATAATTGTATAAATATGTATACATATATTTTAGCATATTTAACATGTATTGGACTACCTGCCATCTAGGAGAGGGGTGGGGGGAAGAAGGGGATAATTTGGAATAGAAGGCTTTGCAAGGGTCAATGTTGAAAAATTACCCAAAAATTACCCAATGCATATGTTTTATAAATAAAAAGCTTTAATAAAATAAAATGAAATAAAAACCAAAACATCATCTTTGTCTATACTGATATAAATGTAGGAATTGATTAACTAAACAATCCACAGTCAATTTTACTTTACCTGGATTTTGGTTCTCTCATTTCTAAACAAAGGATGTAAAAATAGCCTTTCTTACTTCACAGTTTGTTGAAAATATTGTTATGACATTGTTTGTAATGTCAGAATCTTAGAGGAAATCCTGAGAAGTTGGTGGGGTGGAAGGTTTCCTTGGGACGGCTTCTTCCCAACACTGAGAATAATTGGACTGAAAAAAAACCCAATCCAAAATAAAATTAAGAGTAAGGCTCACCAATAACCAAAAACAAACAAACAAGCACTTTATTAAGAGAACCTGCCATAGGATAATTCTTATACAAAAATGCTGAAGCCCAATTCACCAGCTTCCAGAGCCTAGTGCTGGTCCTCTTTCCCCTATAGTAGAGACCCTATAACACTTGTGACCACTGCCAATTTGGAGTGTCAGTTTTTTGGTTTTGTTGTTTTTTGTGAGGTAATTGGGGTTAAGTGACTTGACCAGGGTCATAGAGCTAGTGTCTGAGGTCAGGTTTAAACTCAGGTTTTCTTAACTCCAGGCCCAGCTCTATCCACTGTGCCACCTAAATGCCCAAGATGTAGGTACCTGCCAAACCTAAATAGGTGCTAAAATTTGGGGCACCAGAATTTTAGAATTAAGCCCTTAAGAGTGTTACTGAGGAAAACCCACTATGAAGGTGAGTTGAGGTCAGCAAATAAGACAAGTTTTGAGTGCCTTCCAAAAAGGAAAGGGATAACTGTGGAAAAGTGTGAATTTTGTAGAATAAAGGGGATCAGGAAGGATACCAGAAAGTCACCAATGATTGAAAGGAATTTATATAGTCACACTAACTGAAAGATGGCAGAATCATTACTTTTTGCAAACCACTTCAACCCCAAAACCTCAAAGGAAGGAATTACATTCCAACTGTAAATCAATGACAACTGACTTCATAAAATAAAAAACTCTCTCCCTACAAGGAAAATCTTTTTGAGTTAACACTGGAAAATTTTAATATTTAGAAGTCTTCTTCAACATCCCTACCTCCACAAAATTCATGTTCTTAATACAGTGAGCACAGACTGAGATCCCCAGAGCAACAGCATTTCCCAAACCCCGCCCTAGACCTCACAAGAAATGGGAGGCACTGTGTCCAGCCACTTGAAGGAAAGGAAAAATGAATATAGAGGAACTGGGTAGGGTGTGAAAACACACAATACTGTATGTGTACATTGTTTGTAATGTTAAAGCCTTAGGGGAAATCTTGGGAGGTTAGTAAAGCCAAAGGTTTCCTTGGGGTAGCTTTTTTCAAATATATAGAATAATTCAACTAAGTAAAAACAAACAACAACAAAAAACCTCCAAAATCAGTGGAGTGTTCAGAGTGCAGATTAGAAGGGAGTAGAATATTTGGCCTGATGGAAAAAGGGCTAGGAAACCAGTTAAGGTCAGACTTTATCCCTCGAAGTTACTCAGGGAAGGGGCCCAGTCTAAGGCAACTCTCATGTCTCTTGATATGACAGAAACCCTGTCACTGGGGTCTGTACAGAAAGAGACAGACGTAAATGAAAACATAGCACAATGTTTGTAAAATCAAAGTACATATATTACTGAAAGGATTCCCTTTTGACAAAAACTTCTGGGAAAATTGGCAAGCAATCTGGCAGAATTTGGGATTAGAAATATTATACCACATACCACAATAAAATCAATATGAATATTCAAACTAAATATGATAAAAAAGTTAGAAACAAGCAAGGTACAGGGAGAACTTGGCTTAATAAGAGAGAAAGATCATTAAAGATAAAAAAAGATAATTTTGATTACATAAAATAAAAAAGCTTTTGCACAAAATCAATGAAAATAGAACTGGAAGAGAAGTAGTAGAGCAGGAAAAATATTTATATTTAATATTATAGATAAAGCCCGAAACTCAAAATTTAAAGGAAATTAATATAAATACAGAGTATTCCACAAGTCTTAGTATAATTTTAATTTCAAATAGCTCAGTGTTGTATTTGAAACCCCCTCCTGGATCGCTGCTTTGTCATAGTGGAGAGGCTTGCATAGATCAATGAAACTATGAGATATGCTGTGCAGAGTAACCCAAGATAGAGAACTCACAGTGGAAGATTCTGACAAAAAATGATCCACTAGAGAAGGAAATGGAAAGCCATTCCAGTATATTTGCCAAGAAAACTTCATGGACAGTTTGAAAATAATAGATAATACACAGGAAAATGAGCTCGTTAGGTCAGAAGATATCTAACACTCTAATAGATAAGAGTGGAAGCTATCTACAAGTAGTTCCAGTACCAATGAAGTGTCTAGTGACAAAAGTAAAGCCCAATGTTGTAAAGGTCAATATTGTATAGGAACCTGGAATGTAAGATCCATAAAATAAGGTAAGCTGGATGTGGTCAGGCAGGAGATTGAAAGTTTATTGACTTTTGGGGCATCAGTGAACTTATAGACAGGAATTGGATGGATTTAATTGATATGATTGCTACATATACTACTATGGGGCAAGAATTCCTTAGAAGAAATGGAACAGCCCTCTTAGTCAATAAAAGAGGAAAAAAAACAGTACTATGTTTAATCTCAAAAATGACAGAATGATATCTGTTCAAATCCAAAGCAAATCTTGACAAAAAGATTGCCAAAGCGGATTCATTCTATGAAGACCTAAAATGTCTTCTAGAAATAACAGCAAAAAGGGAAGAAAAACAAAAATAAGAAGGAGGAGAAGAAAGAAGAGGAAGAGGAGGAAAAGGAGGAGGAGGAAGAGAAAAAGGAGGAGGAGGAAAAGAAGGAGGAGAAATTGGAGGAGGAGGAGAAGGAGCAGGTGGAGAAGGAGGAAGAAGAGGGGGATGAGGAAAAGAAGGAGGAGGAGAAGAAGAAGAAAAAAAATAATAAGAAGAAGCAGAAACAGAAGAAGAAGAAAAAGAAGAAAGAAGAAGAAGAAGAAGAAGAAGAAGAAGAAAAGTTACATTGATTATAAGGAATTGGAATGCTTAAAGTAGGCAATCAGAAGATAATTGGAATAACAGGTAAATTTGTCCTTGAAGTACAAAATCAAGCAGGGCAGGAACTCAGGCTTTTGTGAAGATAACTTGCTGGTCACAGTAAATTCTACTTTTCAAACAACTGTGCTTCTACACATAGACATCACCAGATAATCAACAGCAAGTAGAGACTGATTATATGCTTTGTAGCCAACAATAATATATTTAGTCAGTTAAAACAATACCTGGAGCTGATTGTGGCTCAGATCATGAGTTTCTTGTTGCAAAATTTAGACTTAATTTGAAAAAAGTAGGGAAAATAGATTATAGAGGTAACATCTCTTATGAATGAAAATGGTAGTGGTGAATAGATTTAAAAGATTAGATGTGGTTGATCTGAAGAATTATGAGGGTCACAATATTGTACAGGAGGCAGCAAAAAAGAACATTCCAAAGAAAAAGAACAAGAAAGAAAAATGACTGATGAGGCTTTATGAGTAAGTGAGGAAAGAAGGAAAGGGAAAGGAGAAAAGGAAAGGTATACCCAACTGAAATGAGAATTCCAGGCAATAGAAAGGAGAGAGTTTTCTTAAATGACAATTCAAAGAAACAAAAGGAAACAATATAATGGGGAAAATGAATTATCTCTTTAAGAAAATAGAGACATTAAGGGAACATTTCATGCGAAAATGGACATAAAGACAAAAATGATAGGAGGTTAAACAGAGGTTTTTGGGGCTTGGGGTTGTTTTTTTAAATGAGAAAGAGGTAGCAATAGGATAACTATATCAGAAAGATCAGTGATGTTACTAATAACCATGATAATTACTGATCTAGAGCCAGATATCCTGGACAATGAAGTCTAAGTGAGCCTTAGGTTAGATTGCTAACAACAAGGCTAGTGGAAGGAACAAAATTCCAGCTGAGCTATTTAAAATCCTAAAAGATGATGCAATTCAAAAGATGTGCTATATTCAATATGCCAGTAAATTTGAGTAACTCAACAATAGCCACTGGATTGAAAAGATAAGTTTACACCCAATTCTAAAGAAGGGCAATGCCAAAGGATGTTCAAATTACCAAATAATTGCACTTATTTCACATGACATCATGGTTATGCTTAATATTCTGCAAACTCAGCTTCAGCAATATGTGAACTATGAATTACTAGAAGAGCAGACTCATTTTTGAAGAAGAGGAACTAGAGATCAAATTGTCAACATTTGCTGGAAAAAAAAACGAGGACATTAAAAAAAAACATCTATTTTTGATTCATTGATCACACTACAGTCTTTGATTTTGTGGATCACAACAAAAAGGGATTAAATATTCAAAAAGATGGGAGTACTAGATCTTCTTACTTGTCCCCTGAAGAACATGTATGTAGGCCAAGAAGCAATAGTTACAATCATACATAGTACAACTGACTGGTTTAAGATTGAGAAAGGATTATGACAAAGCTGTATATTGTCATCTAATTTAATTAATTTCTATTTAAAGTACATAATAGTGTACTATGATGAATACAAGGAGTTCTCAGAAATTTGGAAAGATATCTATGAAGTAATACAGAGTAAAATAAACAGAATTAAGAGAATAATATGTACAATAAACACAATACAAATGAACAAATCACCAAAAGAAAATTGAATTCTGAGCAATGAAAAAGCCACTGATAGTCCTGAACACTTACTTCCTCTCTCATACCAGAATGTGTATTAAAGGGACTACTAGGACAGAATTCTATATACATTGCTAGACAAGATTTCTGCTTCAGATATCTTAATTTTTTTGTCACAAGAAAAAGTTCAAATGTGGGAAAGGAAAGAGAATGATTTTGATAAAAACAAAAAAAAATTAATAAAACTTTTTTTCAAAGTACTATGTAAGTATAAGCTATTGTTATGAAATACTAACATGGCTTCAATATTGTTTAAATGCTTTCCAGAATAAAGGCAGAAAAATGAATGCCAATTATAAAACAAAAACAAAAAAGATCTGTCAGTAGTCCAGAGCAAATGACTTATTTATTATCTAATTCTATGCTATAAATGTCATAAATTCTGGCATGGAAATTTTTGAAAAAAAAAAAGAAAAATATTTTGCATTCCTTTAAATAAAAAAAATAAAATGACAAGTGTGACTGATATCTTTTACAATGTATTTTTAGAACACTTCAAAGGAGATTTTGATGGATTTATTACTTACCTTTCCTTCCTTCCTTCCTTCCTTCCTTCCTTCCTTCCTTCCTTCCTTCCTTCCTTCCTTCCTTCCTTCCATCCTTCCTTCCTTCCTTCCTTCCTTCCTTCCTTCCTTCCTTCCTTCCTTCCTTCCTTCCTTCCTTCCTTCCTTCCTTCCTTCCTTCCTCTTCTCTCTTTCTCTGTCTTTCTTCCTTCCTTTTTTTTACAAGTATATATAATAAGCATTTAATAAATTCTTTATAAATTGACTGTAAATGGAACTATTACTATATGAAGTCATTACCATGTTCTAATGGTATTTTAATGGTATATGAATACACTAAAGCAGGATTTTTAAAAATGTATTCTTGTTTAAAGTAGGGCAGGAACATAATTTTTTCTTTTTAACCTTTGCAACCCTTAGAATCTAGCACAAGCTAAAACAAATATTTTTAAGCAATGCTAGCACTCAAGGATTGTGTTTGTCTGCCCATGGAAACACTGTTATGTTTAAGTTGGGCAAGAATTATGTTTAAATGTGCATGCTATATATGCATGTGCATTTATATACATATTTATATACACATACCTAAATCTGTGGCTATATATATATATAATATATGTTTGTGCTGTATTTATGTTTATATGCACACACACACACACACATATATACACTTATACAAGGATATATAGTAGATGCCCACATAAATAGACATATCTTCCTATCTGAGAGATAAATCAGTGTCATCAGACTACAAGAGCAGCAAATGTATACATATATGCATTATATACAAATGTATATAATATATGTGAGCAGCTATTTGGCACAGTGAATAGAGTGTTGGTCTTGGAGTCAGGAAGACTTACCTTCCTGAGTTCACTTCTGGCCCCAGTCATTTACTAGCTATGTGAACTTGGGCATTATTTTATCCTGGTTGCCTCAGTTTCTTCATCTGTAAAATGAGCTGGAGAAGGAAATGACACACCACTCTAGCATCTTTGAAAAAAGTTGCCAAACCCTAAAATGGGACCCTGAAGACTCAGACTTGACCGAAACAAATATATATATATATATATATATATATATATATATATATATATATATA
>JAJPUD010001616.1:170759-190928 GCA_023553655.1 Myrmecobius fasciatus | reverse complement strand
TATATATATATATATATATATATATATATATATATATATATATATATGCACATTTATCTATCTATCTATGGCATGGTTCCAAATTTAGTTCTAATTAGCTAATCTTAGAGAAGTTACTTCATTTTTGCTAGGAGTCAGTTTATTCCTCTGTAACATTTTTCACGTTTGGTCCAGTTATGTCCAATTCTCTGTAACCCTATTTGACATTTTTTCTTGATAAAATTACTAGAGCAGTTTGCCCTTTCCTTCTCCAGTCTATTTTACAGATGAAGAAACTGAGGCAAATAGAGTTAAGTGACTTGCCCAGGATCACATATAGCTATTAAGTGTCTGAGGTTGGATTTGAACTTAGGAAGAAGAGTCTTTCCAATTCCAAACCCAATTCTATATTCTGTGGCACCCCACTACTGCCTTTTGCACCGATGCAGCCTAGTTGACCTTTATGCTTTCTTCCAGACCTTGGATTCTGCAGATGTTCATCTTTTCCCCTAAAATGATGCTAAGTATCTCTAAGACAGTAAGTTGTTATCAGATGAGAAATATGAATCTCTTCCAGAAGAAGTGGAGCCCTCTTTTAAATACTCCTACAAAACAGGACCAGAGAAGGAACTGAAATTTCTCTTACAGCTCTTCTGCTGGGATTTACAAGCTGGATCTGAAAGTCTGTGTGATCTCAAGTACAAAGAACTGAAGAACAGAACGAAGACTATGTCTGAAGCCACATATTAGACACACAGCACTTCATGAGCTCATTCAGGGCTGCAGCTATCACAAGTCACAATTCATTTAATCATCAGGGAAGCCACAATGGGATGGGCTAAGTTCTAACCTCAGGTCTTGAAGGGCACATTTCTGGGCATCTAGAAGAATTTCCATTTGTGTAATAGTGAGCATCTTGGCATTCTTTGCATACTGTAGTCTAAAATACAGGACTGTAGGGGCTGGAAATAAAGCAAATGAAATTATGGGTCTTAATTATTATTATTGCTCTACATGCAGATGTCCCTGCTTCTCAGATATTCATCTTCCCAACATTTATCTCTTAGAAACTTGATGTTCCTAATCCTTTCTAACTGCAGCTCTTCAGAACCCCCAAAATGAGCTTTTAATTACTTTTATTAAATATTGTCTTTGTACCTTTGCCCGGGTGCTCTATTCTGGGGCTTCTTAAACTTTTTCTAGTTGCTACCCCTTTTCTCCCGAGAAATTTTTAGGTGACCTGGGCATATAGGTACATAAAAATAAATAAACAGATTAAACATTTACTGATAATAAATCATAAAGAAACTTATTTTAAAAAAATTCTTTGGTATACATGTAATTTAAGCATTTATTAAAGACAAAAGCAAATTTGTATACTAATGAGATAGATATGCTTGTTTATTTTCATATAAAGAATAAAATCTTGGCAGAATATTTGATGTTCCAAGATGTAGAGCATTCAGAAATCTTTTACTGTTGCCAATTTTTTCATGACCCTCCTCATTCAGTTATGTGACTACCATATGGGGTCATAACCCACAGTTTAAGCTTTGTTATATCCTATTGCAATCCCACAGTTTAAGAAGCTTTGTTATAGCCTATTGAGATCTCTGAATCCTGTCTGCACCATCTAACATGTTAACTATCCTTCTGAGTTTAATGTCATCTGCAAATTGGACAGGCATTCCATCTATACCTTTATCTAAATCATAGATTAACAACTGTACTTTGTTTCTAGTCATTTATCCAAATCCTTCTAGCTGTACTAATGACCACTCTACTCCTCTCCATCTAGTTGATGAGAAGAATATGTTGTCAAATTTTTGCTAAAATCCAGGTAAGCCACAACCCTAGATATGTTCCTCCATCTATTAATCCAGTGATCTTATCAAATTAGAAAATGGGCCTAGTTAGGCATGATTTATGTTTGATGGAGACACATCAATTCTTTGTGATTGACTCTTCCTTTTCTGAAGAGATTAAGGGTGTAGGTCCCCAAACCTTTTAATAATAGAGTTTGGAATTTTTCCAGGAATTTTAATCAACCTCTCTAGCCCATATTTTGTCAACTAATCTTATCTCTATTTTTGAACATTAGAACATTTGCTTTTTTTCCATCCTGTAACACCTCTCTCATTTTTCACAGTCTTAAAAAATGGTTCAGCATTTCTACTCACCAGTTCTACAGACTCTGGGATGAAGTTATCTGAGTTTGGTGACCTGAACTCCATGGGAGCTAATCTAAGAAGGGGTTACCTTGTTCTTTGTATACTCAGAGTCTAACACATTGACTGGAGCAAAACAGAGAGATTGGCTCTAGGCACTTAATAAATGCTAATTGATTGATTAAAGGCAGCTAGGTGCTCTGCACTCTTGCTATCAATTCCCTTTTAGTATTGTCAGTCTTCTTCCTTTTCAAAGCTCATTCTCATTAGTAGAGAAAACACAAGCCTAATAAAATTTGAGTAGTACCATTTTCTGTTGTCATCACTCCATCTCTTCTAAGCAGAATTAGATACTATCCCTTTTTTAATCATCTCCTCTTTCTCTCTATGTCTTAAAAAAAAAAAAAAAACCTTTCTTTCCCCCTCCCCACTCCTTAGAGTTTCCTTGTCTATTTTAGTTGATTTAGCTGCTATTTGGCTTTTAGCAATGACCCACACTTTTTTCCATCTTCTTTCTTGTCTTTTAAACACCTATCTTGGCCTAAAAGCTCCATATGAATATAGATCAGGTACTTTGGACAATGTCCCCTTTTCTCTTCTCACTGAGATAATTCTTCTTGGTGTCTTCAGGATTTTATTTCTAAGAGCTTCTCATCCTTCTTGGACTATCTTCTCATTTAAAATTTCAGACTGTGTAATTCTACTTATGCTTTCCTTAAACCCATTGAAATCTACTCTCTAAAAATTTAGGGTTCATTTAAAAAATTCATTATACATTTTAATAACTAGTTCAAATACATATCAGAAATAGTTGGGAATTATGCATTTTTTATTTCATTTTGATGGGAGGAAGGAAGGAAGGAAGGAAGGAAGGAAGGAAGGAGGGAGGGAAGGAGGGAAGGAAGGAGGGAAGGAAGGAAGGAAGGAGGGAAGGAGGGAAGGAAGGAAGGAAGGAAGGAGGGAAGGAGGGAAGGAAGGAAGGAAGGAAGGAAGGAAGGAAGGAAGGAAGGAAGGAAAGAAACAAGGAAGGAATGGAAGAGGAGAAGGAGGGAACAAAGGAAGGAAGAGAGAAAGGAAGAAATGAAGGGAAAAAAAGAGGAAGAAGTACCAATGGATAAAACACAGACAATGATAAAATGATACTTTTTGACCAAATGGTCTAACCACTTACTCAAAAGTTGAAGACAATCACAGTTACTTCTATCACTTTAGTGTTTGTATATGACATTATAGTTTATAAAATACTATCCTATTCATGAGATCCTTTTCAAAGAATCATAGGATGTTAGAGAGTAAGAAATTTGAGAGTTTATCCAGGTCAAACCTCATATTTTACAGAGGAGGAAACTGAGTCCTTAAGCAAGAAAGTGACTAAACATGCATTAACTCAATCTTCTCCTAGTTACTGTCTTATTTTGCAATCTTTTTTCACAGAATTATTAGTCAGAGATCTTTTGTGAGATACAAGATATGATTTAAAAGGATTTGTTATCTCACATTGCATTATTTGTGACATGAAGAAGGAAGATTGGATTTAAAGCTGAAGAACATGGGTTTAAATCTGCTCTATTTCTTATGACTTGTTTCAAATTGAACAAGAAACAAATTCCCAGGGCCTCAGTTTCCCCAATTGTAAAATGAGGTCTTGGATTAGAAGAAGTCTAAGGTTCTTTTCAGTTCTAAATCTATTTTTAGGGGTCAAATATTTCCAAGGTCCTATGGAGAATGGATAAATTGTGATACATTGACATAATGGAATATTATTTCACTCAAGAAATAATGAGCATGATTGTTTTTGTGTGTATGTTAAGGATTTTTAAAAAAAAATTATGCTTGCACACTTTCATAGGCCATCAATTCCCCTGGGTTCTATGTTTTAGGGAAGGAGTAGAAAGGAAAATAAGCAGATCCCAGGATTTGTACTGGGCAGATTGCCTAGGTTTTGTAGTTCATCAGGACTGACCAGAACACTTATCCAGAGCCCCACTCCCACTTCCCCACTCAAACCTATCCAGGTCACCTATCAACCAGCCCAGACACACTTGTGGATCAAGGACACTGCATAAGCTATATATAGCAAAAGACAGTTTGTGAGCTTGGTCAGAAACCCCTTAAGTCCAAGGTCAAGCATATTTCAGAGACAGGGAAAGCAGAAGTATGAGAAAACAAACATGAATTGATACAGAATAAAGTAAGGAGAATCGGAAAATAATATACACAATGTCTAAAGCAATATAAATAGAAAGAAAAACAAAAACAACAAAAAATAGAACATTGTGTAATTATAGTGTAACCCCTATCCAAAAGCCCATTGGTATGCAACTTTCTCCATATTGGTGGAGATGAAAGCTCTACTCTATATAATAAGTGAGGAAAAACTTATGAGACATGAGAGACCTCCAGCCTTTACCAGTCTCTTTGGGGATTCTCCATGTAAATATTCTCCTTTAAGAAAGAAGATAGAAAGGATCCACCCCTCTTCAAAAAGCCTAAGACATGAGAAGAGTAGTTAGTCTCTATCATGTGCCTATTTCTAGCTTACCACTCCACAGATGCCAAAATTTCCTCTTGGATGAGATCAAGGACAATTTCAGTTGGTTGAGCTGTTTTCTCACTCCCAATGGGAGAGCTCCTTCTCTCTGGATTGTCTAGGATATATTCTCCTATGTATACCTTTACCTATTTCTATTTTGCTAATAATTGGATGAATGGGTTTCTTTGCTATTCTCTTTTTGTTCATTGAGTAACTGTTATTAGGTGGGAAAGGGTCAAATCTTGTATATAGGACTTGGACCATCCCCCCCCATCCCTCCTTTCTTCCCAAATGACAAAGTGATCAGAAGTTATCTCAATCCAAATCCTTTCCCCTAGATTAATAATATTCAAGGGAGCAGAAACATATAATTCTAGCCTAGTGCCCATCTCTTTGAGGAGAATTATGATCTATAGCACCAGCTTTCTGCTTCTCTTCATGGAAGGAATGGAACAGTAGATACCAGCTCCCTCAAATCAGGAGGACCTGAGTTCAAATATGGCCTCAGACACAACATACTAGTTGTGTGACCTTGGGCAAGTCACTTAACCTCGGGGGAAAAAAAGGAATAAAAGTCTTTCTTGGAGAAGGGTAAAGAAGAAGAGGCTAGAGATATCTACTCTACCTCCCTTCAAACAAATAAAGACAGGGTCCTAGCTACAAATGTATCTCTCTACAATCCTTTGTTACAATAATAGCAAAACTTGGTCCCAAAGAAAAGATAACAAAATGTACCTCTCTCCAGTGATGTGCTGATAAATGATAACCACTGGCTCTCCCCCTTATAAAAAGTATACCCCACACACTTTTTTTTATTAAAAGCTTTTTATTTAAAAACATATGAGTGATTTTTCTACATTGACCTTTGCAAAACATTTTTTTTTGTTCCAAGCTTTTCCCCTCCTTCCCCCCACCCCTCACCCCTAGATGACAGGTAATCTAATACATGCTAAACATGTTAAATTATATGAGAAATCCAATATATGTATACATATCTATACAGTTATCTTACTGCACAAGAAACATCAGATTTAGAGAGGAAAAAAAAACAACCTAAGAAGGAAAACAAAATGCAAGCAAATATTCACAGAAAGCGTTAAAATGCTGACCCAACACACTTTTAATTTTAAATTACATCATAATATATATTCTCCATCACTTTCTTAAATCTAGAGATCAATAAAATTGTAAATTAAGCTCCAATTTGTAGCATTTTCTGATTTCCAGACATCAATAAAATCATAAATTGAGCTCCAATTTGTAGCATTTTCAGGATTTCTAGGTAAATACTCATCCTGAAAATTTAACAATCAGTTCTCAAGAGCTTCTATAGCTGGCTCCAGAACATCTCTACCCTTTCTCTTTTATTTTTTTTTGCACTAATGAAGGATTATAGGTATGAAATATTACAAACTCACACATAGAATTTCTCAATATGTTGGTTAGTTTTGATGAACTGCTTTGTTTTTTTCTCTTCCCTTTTTTTTCTGTTATGATGAATAGCTTGCAGGGTAGAGGAAGGGAGGGCTCTAAAGATGATTTTTACAACTACAGATATCAATAGAAATTTTTTAACAATTCCATGGGCCACATTCCATCTGACAGCAGACACCTATTATTTGTCAAAGTATAGCTGTGTGATTTTTGTCATTCTTTTCCAACTATTCCCTGAAATCATCTATGCCTAAGTGACTTAATCCATCAAAATTCTCCTTTCCAGATGAGGAAACTGGAGGAGAGAAATGAAGTGAAATTTCACTAGGGTCAGAGTTGATCAAGTAGCTGAGTGGGGCTCCAAGTCCAACACATGTTTTCATTTCACTCTGTCAAAGAATGGAACAGGAGTCTCTTGGCAGAAAAGGGGGAGCCTCTGGACAATGTGCCTAGGGCTAAGGTCAATTTTTGCATTGATTTTTAAAAGTCACTCTCTTCCCAGAGCCTGACTCCTATCTAGAACACACACGGTCTTGTCGGAAAACTTCATTCTCTTCTCATTACTGTTGACTTATCGAATTTATTTCTGTATTATTCTGGCACTTATTTCATATTATTCTATATTACCATATTATTCAGTATTTCTGTTTATATCCTGCATTTATTTCTATAATGTTCTGTATTTCAATATCAGTCTTATCTTCCTTACCAGGGACTTCCTCTTCATTTTTGAATTTTTTCCAGACTTAGTACAATGCTTTGCACGTATATAGTAGATGCTAAGAGCTATAATGGATAGCAGTCTGGAATCAGGGAGACCTGAATAGCAATCCTTAGATACTTACTAGTGGTTTGCATCAGAACAAGGTGTTTAATCTCTTTTAGCCTCAGTTTGCTTATCTGTAAAATGGGAATAATAATAATAATTTAAAATAACAATAATAATAACTAACTCAATTGTTGGGAAGATCAAGTGAGATTATAATCTAAAGTGTTCTACAAATGTCAAAATATCATATAAATGTTATTTATTATTTTCATAATTAGTAGGTGGTTGAGTAGATAAGAGTGCTAAACTTGGAATTGGGAAGATCTGAGTTCAGATGCTGTCTCAGAAACTTATTAGCTATGTGATTCTAGGCAAATCTTTTCATCTTTCTCAGCCTCAGTTTCCTCATCTATAGAATGAAGATTAAAAAGCACTTACTTCCTAGGACTATTATAATGTGAAATAGTGTGTGTACATGTGTGTGTTGTTTTTACAAATTTCTAAGTGCTATGTCAAGCTACTATTATTGTTGTTACTTGAGTATTTGTTGAACAACTGCATACAACCCAAGTCCATGCTATTAGTCTAAATAAGAGACCAAGAGTATCTCATGTAAGAAATGTTCTGTGTTCCAAGTTTCTCTGCAAACACACATTCCCATGAAAACTGAACAAAACATTCATTGAGTAGAAAGGCAGAGTCCTGGGCCCAGTCTGATTTCTTCAGGGCTTGGGCATGTGAGCCTGTGGTAATTGGCCCAGCTGAACCACAGTGCTGGCACAGGACACAACGTTCCTGCTCCTTTTCCCCATTTGGGGAGCTGATTTTGGATGGTTAACATGTATCCTGGCAGGGCCAGCCTGAGCGGAGGTGGAGTTAGGGCCATGCTTACACATTGTCATGTGAAGGTAGAAAATGGGGAAAGAACCCAGATTTCAGAAGAGTTTCTTAGGGCACAATTCTTCCCTCCTGAACCTTAAGGGAAAGGGCACAGTGTCACAGAGAAAGGGTTTCATCCTCATATCCAAACATTTGGGGCAAGAGGAAACTTCTCACCATTCATTCCTGTTTGGTGAATTTTACGTACTTCAACCATCTTGGTTTCATGGGACCACAGAGAAATATCTCCTTTTTGGAATCAACCAATTCATAAGGCAGGTGCTGGTGGACTTATGTTTCTGTCAGAGGCACCATTGTTTCTGGTGGTCAGAAAATGCCCTTGGGGGGCAGAAAACTGCCACCTAACTTCACAGAAATGGACAAATGTCTAATCCTCTCAGCAGCTTTCACAGCTGTAGCTGCTGCTTGGGGTATTTCATTTGCCCACACGCCTGCCAACCATAAGGCTCAAGGAGACTCCTCTGCTATAAAGAAATATGGAAAGAAAAACAAACAGACCATAAGCAATCCTGTTTCCCAAAGTGACTTTAGAATGGCCAGTAACTCAAAATTACTTGGCCCTACACCAGCCTCTTGGACATTTTTGTGTCAAAGGCTGGACATTTCAGATGACAAAACTTAATTTCCTTGAATCTTCCACCTTGTAACTGCCTATTCATTACCTCCTTCTGTCAGCTGGCAACACAGACAGAGCCCAAGTGTTTAGTCTGCGGCATGTGTTAATGGCTGGGACTGTGGAGGACAGAATGTTTCCAGAGCTTTGCTTCATAATCACTCTCCAAAGTGACTTAGCTCAGAAAAGAGCAGACTGAATTCTGAGCTTTTCATTTTCTAATAAAGTGACACCTGAATATTTATTTAGCTGGTGTTACCTGGTTTGCATTCATAACACAACCATTTATTATGCAGTTCTCTGGAGATATGGTTTAAGATCACCAAACTCTGTTGTGAGGGTCACAGGTTAATGGCCCAAGTTCCTATAAATATATGAGGGGAAATGTGAAAGCTCAAGGGACAGGGGAGAGTGTCCAGCTCCAAAGGTTTATTCTGCTTTAATACTGTATAGGAAACATAATGAACATCCAGATCTTTGAGAATATCTTCAAAGGAATGGAAAGTTTGCTCCTTGAAATCTCAGAAAATATCTTGGGATTTACTGGCTAAATTTCTTTCTTAAGGTCCATTCCTTAAACCCAAATCACTCTGGCTTTCATTGATTGGTCAATAAAAGGTCCCAGACCAAGCCCTCTTGGTCAGTGTTTGGGTCCTAATTGGCTCAGAGTGAATATAAATAGCTTTTGACCAGAAACTCTGAGGGTTTTCCCTTCCAGAGTGATTTTTCTGGACTAGGTAAAAGAGGTCATTCTCTGCCTCATTTCTCTCTCTTTTTTAATTCAGCACACATTCATTAGATGCCTACTGTGTATAATTCAGTTCAGTATTGAACATTTATTATGTGCTAGGGATAGGAGATATCAAGGGGGAGGGGAATAAAGAAAATACCTGTTCTCATGGACTTAACATTTTATTGGTGCTATGTGATTTTATTCAGGTAAGTAAATACAATATAATTTGAAGATTAGAAAACTGACAACCAGAGAAATTAGGAAGGGTTACCATGTAATGTTTAAAAAGTTTCAAGAGGCATAGTTTCTGGGTTACTTTAATCATTCTATTATTAAGGCCAGTGGATTATTAATAATAGGATGGTCATTTCCCTCCCCATTTCTTATCTAGCCCTAATCACTGATTCAGCATTGCCTCAGTCAAATTGAGACCTCTTAAAGACTTTAGCTTAAAAAGGCCCAGGTCTCCCACTGCATGCAAGACCATCTTCAGGCCTCCCGATCTATATTTTGCCACTGAACCCAAATGGTTTTAAAGAAAATGAGGCAGTTGCCTTTGCCCAGTCCTCCCTCATTTCATTCCAATTCACTTGCATGTCACAGCATCTCCTTTCTAATGTCATGGTCCTCTTCAAGAACGAAGGGCAAATAACAACAGCCAAATAGTGAAATGACAATCTTTAGACCCTTCCCATTTAAGTTTCATTCTTCCCCAAAACAAATAATAATAGGCAGCAAATAATAATGATGTGTTTTGAGGATCTTCCAAAGCCCAGAACAAGGAAAAAGCCTTCCATAGTCTGAAATTGCTGCTAATGCTTGAGGTCTCAGAGACAAGAAGGAGAGACCCAGTTTGATAGGGCCTGAGGACATGATTAAAAGGAAACATGGGACTCCAGAGCAGGGCAGGGAGAGAAGGGGACAAGAAGTACTCAAGTCTAATTTACCAACATCCTCCTTTCACTTCCTCTCTCTCATTCTCTTGCTACATCTCTTATTCACTTACTCACTTCCTATAGGACAAGGTTCATTTTTCTTCACCAGGAATTTAAGGTCTTCCACTGTCCAACCTATCTACCTCTCCAGTATTCTAGCATGACTTGTGTTCTTAAATAGTTTTCAACCTACAGAACTCTCCTGCTTCCTTTTTTTTCCCTATCAAAATTCAGTTTAACTGCCACCTCATTTAGAATGCTTTTCTTAATTTTCTCATCCTTGAGAACTCTTGTTCCCTCTGAACTCTTATAGGAAGTATTGTCCATACTACTTTTTGGCCATTAATTCTGACCTATGTGGCCTCTCTCTTATTGTAGTCTCTAGGGTGATTTTCTCCTCTTGCATTGCTGTTTAGAGAAACAATACGGAGCAATAAATAGAGAAATGACTTTGGAGTCAAAAGACTTGAATCCAGATCTCATCTCCTACATATAGTGACTATGTGATCCCAAGCATGAGTTCACTAGGTAGAATCACTCAAAAGTTGTACAGAAGGTGCAAGGCTGATTTGGTAGGGAGAACAAGCTTCCTCAATGGAAGTTCCCTATACCAATGAAATTATAAGTCTAGTCTCTCTATCCCCTTTTGCTATTTAATTTTTCATAGGTTTGATCTTTAAAGCTTGGGAGTCCTCATGGAAAATGAAACCAGTAGTTGTTAATATGAGATGAAGCTTGATGGTACAGTAACAGAGCATTGGACTTGGATTCAGAAAGAACTGAATTAAAATCCAGCCTCAAAATGCTTACTAAGTGTGTGACTCTTTATCTTTATGTGAAGTGTGTCACTTCACCTCTGTTTACCTCAGTTTCCTCATCTGTAAAGTGGGGATCATGTTTGTAAAAATTTGTTAAAAAAAAACCTAAAAGCTTAGCACAGTGCCTGGTACACAGTGAGTGCTTAATAAATGCATATTTTCTTCCCTGTTGACTAGACTCAATTTCAGGTGTTTTTAGAAGTGTCAAAGTCAATGTTCAAGAGTTTCTCTGGCTCCATCAGTATAAACTTGAGTAAGAACTAGTGATGTCAGCCTTTATTGTCTCCAAACACAATACATTACAGTAGAAATATCATTGGTCTAAAAATCAGGAAAGCTATCTTGGATAACATGACTTAGGACAAGTCACTTATAATTTCTCAGACCCTCAGTTTCTTTACCTTTAAAGTGGGGATGAGGAGGGAAATAACTAGATAGAATGATCTATAAAGTCCCTTGAAACTCTAATAATCTATGCTATTTACTAAGTGGTATGACTGTTTCATGAACCCACGTCATCCAGGTCACATAAAATCCAAATGGTATCAAGTAATCAGGTCATAATATAGGAACAATAATTTTCTACCTGTGTGAAATGCCAGTTTCCTTGGAGAAAACTAGGGAGCCAGTCATAATTAGTCTTGTGCAGAGAACTTACAGTTCAAAATAGGTCCCAAGCCCCCTCACACACACACACACTCACACAAACACACACACACACACACTTAGTCTCCTACATCTCCCAAGAAAACAAGAGAAAGGATATGAATGTTCTCAACACAAATATGAAACAGTTCTCACCGAGAACTTTCATATCCATATAATCTTCAGTCTATGTATTCATATATTCTTAAAGGTTGGATAAAAATAACTTTTTCTTCTTCAAAAATTATTTATGAGTTTTTAACATTTATTTTTATAATATTTTGATTTCCATTTTTTATCCCTCCTCCTCCACAAGATATCAATCAATCTGATATAGGTTCCATGTATAATCATATTATACATATTTCCACATTAGTCACATCATGACAAAAGATTCAGAACAAAAGAGTAAAATCATGAGAAAGAAAAAAAAACCAAAAAGTCAAAATAATATGCTTCAAACTGCATTCACACTACATAGTTTTATATCTGAATGTGGATATCATTCCACGATGAGTCTTTTGGAATTGTCTTAGATCACTGTATTGCTGAGAAGAGCAAAGTCAAAATCAATCATCCACACAATGCTGCTGCTAGTGCGTACAACGTTCTGGTTCTGCTCACTTCACTCAGTATCAGTCAAGAAATAGTAATTTTTAAAGTGGATGTCTCTGGAAAAATATCCCTTTCCCATACCCCTCTAATATGATATTGGGCCTTTTCTGGCAACATGCCCTTTTGGCCTGGAGTTGGCTATAAGGCAGTACTAAATTATATATTGGAATTTTCTGAAACTTGGAATAGGAGAGTAGTAAATGATATTTTAAGCTTATCTAGTTAAAATGGAACCACAGAGGCAGCATAACCTGCCTGATACTAAAACAATTCCCAGTTTGGCTAATAGTTCTTTACATGATCTTTAAAAATTCAGTGAATTAAAAGGTGAAAAGGCTTTCTGTGGCTTTTTTGAGAAAAAATCAGGCAGTGTCAATAAGCATTTATTAAACACCTAGTATGTCTAGGCCCTAAGGATACAAAGAAAAGAACAGTTCCTGTCCTTAATGAGCTTACAGTCTTATGAATAGACAATACCTCACCAACTACATGTACAAATATGTTATGTAGAGGATAAATAAGAAAAAAAATCAACAGAGATAAGGCCCTAGAATTAAAAGGGATTGGGAAAAACTTCCTGTAGAAGGTGAGATTTCAGAAAAGAAGTAGATAGAATTGTGTTGCAAAACACAAACTGGGCATTCCATTTAGAATTCCCTCCATGATACAATTATCTTTGGATTCTATTCATTGTATTTTCAAAGTATCTTTCCTCCCTGAGAGTTAAAACAATGTATGGCTATCACCTCAATTAATCTGGCATGGTAGAGAAAAAAAAAAGAGTTCTAGTAATAATCATTATCCACATCATTACACATGTGTCAGATTAAGTTTTTGAATATTTGATTATAACAATGACCTCTTTTCTTATATGCTTACTTTTCATAATTTAGTGCTTATAAAGCATGGTCATTCACTCACAACAAAAAGAGTTGGAGGGAACTTGCCAGAAACCTTCATTTTTAATAAGAAGAGGAAGTCAAGTGGACACTTTTATTTATTAGATACCATAATGTTAGTGCTGGGACAGAATTCTAGTCTAGTAAATTTAAGAATGAAACCTTTCTCCTTTCTTTTTCCCAATCTAATAAGTGGCATAGTGGATAAAGCATTGCTTCTGGAATAAGGATCTTCATGAATTCAAATCTGGTTTCAGATACTTACTAGCTGTGTGACTTTATGGAAGTCACAATGCCGTTTGCCTCAGTTTCCTCATCTGTAAAATGAGATGAAGAAGGGAATGGCAAGCTATTCTAGTATCTTTGCCAAGAAAAAGAAAATTCCACAGGGATCATGAAATTGCACACTACTGAAAAACAACCCAACAATGTGAGTAGATTTTATATTTTCTGATTATAGGAAGAGTTATGCTGTCTAATGGGATGAAATAGCTACAGAGATAAGCAGAAAAGTGTAGATTGTCTTCAAATGTGAATGTGCTCTGATGTTTATAATCATTTATTTGCTTTGAAGGAAAAATGAACTTATGCTATATTTAATCTTACTTGTTCAATGAGAGAGGCCATATGACAATGGATAGAAGCTGGTCTCTGAGATCTTCTTGCTTCTAACACATATTAGCTGTATGATCTTGAGCAAGTCATTTAACTTCAGCAACTCATAGTCCCTTCACACACAACTCCCTAAGACTATAAATGCAAAGAAAGCACCTATTTTGCATGGACAGAGGAAGTTTAGCACTTTTCACCAATGAAATCCCAAAGGACAATGAAAAGTTGTTTTTGTTTAGCTAAGAGAAAGATCAGACTTGAAAGCCCTATTCAAAAATTTGTATTTGTTTTTAAAATTTCTGAGTTCTAACCTCTCCCTTATTTCCTCCCCACACAATTTTTAGAAAGTTTTAAATTAAATTAAATTTTTAATACACATTTCTTTATGAATCACATTGGGACCCTGTTCATTTTAGAAGTATTAGATAGAAACATATAGATTTGATGTAAGGAAAATTTCTTAAGATGCAGAGCTATCTAAGATGAAGTAGACTGCTCTGGGAAACCAAGCCACCGTTCCTCAGAAGGAGGGATGAGTGTAAATGAGAAGAGCCTCAGGAAGAAAAGCCTAAAGATTTAAGGGGATTAGCTTTCCTCCCCTCATACCTACATAAACTGGAGGCCTTTAAGTATTACCGAAAGAGACATCTGTCTATAAGTAGACAAATTCTAGGGGACTGATGACATACAAGTGTAGGGGTCATTCTGTCAATCATGAATAGATCTAGATCAGTGGTTCTTAATCTTTTGTTCTCAGCGTCTTTATAGTATTAAAAATTATTGAGTATCCAAAGAGTTTTTGTTGATGTGGGTTATATTTGTAGATATTTGCCATAATAAAAAAGAATTTTGAATTTGTAGACTCTCTGAAAGGGTTTCAGAGACCTCTGAGATTTTCTGCACCATGCTTTGAAAATCACTAGTCTACATGATCTCTGAAATCCTTATCAAAGCTGAAAGAAATTCTATAATTCTGTAATCTTCTCATCTTGTTCCCTTGTCATTTAATGAATGCTAGCTTTATTTTCCCAACTGAATCATCAGGATTTTGAGGGCAGATACTGCTTTTGTATATTCCTCAGCTAAATATATAGTATATAAAATATAAATACATGGTATATAAATTTATAAAACTACAGTATTATCAAGTCTAAATATGTAGAAAATTCCATTGAATAATTGGATGCTTTTCTCCGTTTAAAAAAGAAATCAGTTATTTATTTTAACAAGCATTTTCCTCTTCCATTCCTAGTTCCCTTAACTGAACAATAAAACCAATAACAATTATGCATAATCTAACAATAAAACAATAACAATTTTGCATGATATAGCAAAACAAATCTTTTCATTGATCATGTTCAAAAATGTATGACACATTCTACATTTTAAGTCTATTACCTCTCTAGTGGGAGGTTACTGATATGATTCATCTTTAGTCTTCTAGGTTTGTGGTTTATCATGTTAGCTAATAACCAACATTTATAAAACACCTATTATGTGCTAAGCTCTGTGCTGAGTACTTTGCAAATATCTCATTTGATCCTCCCAACAACCCTACTATTATTATCCTCATTTTTCAGTTAAGGAAACTGAGGCAAATAGAGGTTGAATGACTTCTTCAGCTAGCTACAAGCTAGTATCTGTGGCCAGATTTAAACTCAGTTCTTCTTGACTCTAGTCCCTGTACTCTATCTATGTATTGACAGAGTTTATCACTATGTTGATCAGATTCTAAAGTCTTTCAAAGTTGTTCTTTATGTTTCTTTATGATGTTGTTCTCATTGTTGCAAATTGTACTACCTTTCCTCACTTCCCTCTGCATTGGTTCATAGAAATCTTCTATTTCCCCAGAAATTGTTCATTTTTTGATTTCTTATGGAATAATAATTTCTATTATTTGGCTAGCTATTCCCCCAAAAAGGTGGGCATCCTTTCAGTTTCCAGTTTGGGGTTGCTATGAAAAGAACTACTGTAAATATTGTTGTACATATAAGACCTCATTTTTCTTTCATCTCTTTGGGGGCATAGGGCTAATGGCCAAAGAGAAATTGAATCAAATGATATGTACAATTTAGTAACTTTTTAAACATAATTCCAAATTACTGAACAGAATAGCTGGACCAATTCATAGTTTCCCCAACAGTGCATCAGTGTGCATATTTTCTCACAGGCCCTCCAGCATTTGACATTTTCCTTTCTTGTCATTTTGCCAATCCACCCATTAATCTCTACTAATTCATAGTTTCTCTTTGACTGTAGTTCATTTATGGGATTTAAGGCAATTCATCTCACTTATATGGCCATTAATTTTTTCATCCATAAAAAAGCGGGGGGGAGGTTGCCCTAGATGATGTCTAAAGAGGTCATCTTTCTAGAGCTAATATTCTTTCTAGAGCTATGATTTAATTGCTTCCAACTGGGATATCATGCATGTTTTTTTTTACAAGTTTACATCAATATAACTTGATACAGAATACTCGCATTCCATTTATTTGTGATCTTCAATTAAATTGGCAGCTCCTTGAGAACAGGGACTGTCTTTTTCCCTGTATTTGTAACTAGATTAGTGCCTGGCACCTAATTGGAGACCAATAAATGTTTATTTACTGACCCTTGCACCACCCCCACCTCTCCACATAGCTTAACACACTTCCAAACTTTAATTACATGTTGTCCCTAGTAGACATTTTCGTTCTGGCTCAGGTAGTTTAGTTGTGTCTTTTAAAAATTGATTTACTCCCCCTTGTTTTCACTTGGCTCCATGTTTGGGTCCCGCTTTAGTTCTGAAACCATTTGTAAACATAGTTAACAAATAAATCATTTACTGGCTATTTTCTGGCCTCCTGTTTCATTCCACAAGCCTTATTTTAAAATAAAACCAAAACCAAAAGGGATTATAAGCTTCTGAATGGCCTTGTTTCTTTACCAAAATAAAATGGTTTCTTTCTCTTGTGGGTTTCATGTTATGTGAAATTGTGCCCTAGAAGAAATGCTATTTTTTAGAAGCTTTGTTCCACCAATCTATTGCTACTAGGGTGCATGGCCAAGGTGGAAGAAATGGGAAATTCCATGTGAATGTCAATCAGTTCTGTCAGCACCAAGCTCCAGTTCCTTCTCAGATCATTATTCAACTTTCACTGAAAGTGTTTATATCCAGAAAATGAAATTATTCACTGAAAACAATTAGTTGAAGCACAAACCCAGTGGTGCTATAATAAAGTCTGTTAATTTGTTTCTTAAAAATAGGAACTCCCCAATTGCACCAGGAGTAATTTGGGCTAATGTTGTCATCTAAAACAACTGAGTTCTGTCATAAGTTAGACCCACCTAACAAGGAAAGAGCCAAAGTAATCACCATTTGTAGAGCAAACTTTTCCACTGAATCTAGGGGTTGTTGTTTTTTATCCCCCCCCTTCCCTGAAGTTAATAGTGAAAGCACTGTTTTAGTCACAATGCACTAATTCTTGCCACTTGTAAGAAATTATTTTGGAAGGTATCATATTTTTAATACAAGTTTCCATTAATCTTTCCATGTTGTTAGGTCGTTCACTTGTAGGCATTGCACTTTCAGCCAGGCTTATGCAACAATGGCGGCACTTCATAAACCCACCCTCAGACATCCTGCAAGCTAAACATGGCACATGGTGCCCGTCACTGAGCCCTGTGGGGGTGATTTGAAGAAGGGAACCTTTTTAATCCGGTTGAAGGATCCTGATGGTTTTCAAGATCAACATACATTTTTCATATGCATTTTCCAAAAAAGTAAATTGTTCTGGGATCCATATGAATCATACCCAGCATATCTCTCTAACACACACGTTCTTCCTGCCAGCTCCCGACATTCTAAGGGGGGAATGCCTTTATCGAAAACACAGCCAGAGAAAACTAGTAATTTTGCCAAAGATTAAAACAAGGGAGCTGATTAAAAGAAAAGCAACATTATTCTTTCAAAATGTGATTGACCTAATTATACCCAAGCTTACTTGCTTGCTCTGCTCCTCATGAAGGATTCCAGAATCAGAGAGAATTCTATAAATAGACCCTGCCATATAATGCATTCTGTTTCCTCCCCCTCCCCAACTCCCCTCTCTACCCCCAAATCATATTCTGCAGCATGGCTTCCAGGGATATTATTTGGGGTTTTATTTTCTTCCCAATTCCAAATGCTGAACTGTCACTCAGCAGGATGGTTTTCTTTCCTTCTTAAAAATGGTCACATCATCACAACCATGATAAGATCATTAGAAACTCCCCAATTTTGTACTCATTCCATATGCTCTCTGAGACTAATATTGAAAAGGGGCCCTGGGGTTTGGAGCTAGGGGTGAGTTCACCTTTATTGTTAAATACCAGGATCTCTTCTGGATCAATAAGAGAGACTGGCCCCCAAAGAGACAGCACCCTGATAGTCACTTGTGTGATTCACAAGTCCTTATCATTTAGGACATTCATCTGTTGCCAGCTAAGCTCAAAAATGACTGTAATTTTATGCAGTCTCTTTCCTGTAGTTAAAAAAAATTAGGGACTTGGAGTTTTCACAGGTGTTTTAAATTCGCCTGCAGTGGCCTTTCTAAAACCACCTGTCCATATTTTTATGGAAAACCAGTAGAGAGGAATAAAGCTAAGCTCAGCAAAACTAATTTGGTTGCAGTAATCCAAACCAGAAGAGACATAACACAGCGTTGCCTCTTTCTGTAAACACTGAGAAGGTTTATCAGAGCAAATGTATCCAGATCAAGTTCAGTATTTCTTTTTCCTTGGCACCATTTGGGCAGACAGTTCTTGCTCTAAGCCTTATCCCTACCTGGGAAAAGAGCCAAAATTGTGTTACAATCCAAGTCCCCACCCCTCTGATTATCAGGGAAAAGAGATTTAAGAGTCAGCTTTTAATAAGGAAGGTGAGAGGTGTGCGTTAGAGGGGTTAGAGGATTTGGCTTTGGAACGGGGAAGACTTGATTTGCTTCTTACCTCTGATCTAGGTGACTATGGATGGGCAAGCCCCTAAAATCCTCAATCCTCCCAGAACACTCTTTCAGACTAAAAGTTAGGTACCAGTTGGTGATTTGCATCAATGGAGAGGCTTCTTCCATCTTCAGGCTACCACTGAGAAGAAATAGGTGCCTGAAACAGCAAACAAAACCAAAATAAGCCAGAAAAAAATTTAAAAAGCTCATGAAAACTGTTATGTTATATAACATTACATTATATTATATCCCACATAATACGGCATGTGATATGTTGTTAAATTTAATTCTATTGTTTTAGTGTATCATAATATAAATTATAGGAATATAATATAATATAAAATCTATTATATTATATATATTATATTATATATATAGTATATACAATATATGTTACATATATTGTATATATAATATATATAACATAATAATGCTATAGAATCTAATTATATATATGTTGCATGTATATATATATATATATGTATATATATATATATATATGTAAAAATTCTATGTGGTGGGGTATCATAGGCATTTCTAGCCATAGGTATGAGTGTAGTAGAAATAGCACTTGGATATGGACTCAGAAGTTGACACACATTAGCTTTCTTAGCCTGGACAAATTAGCCTTCCTCCGCCTCTGTAATTGCTTCTAGTCAGCTAACCATGTGGTAAAGGACAGACTTTTTGACTAGCTGTACAGCTGTATAGCCTTCAAAAGGCGAGCCTCTCCTCAGTCTCTGTCTGTCTCTCTGTCTGTCCTTGATTAGACTTATTACTGACTGATTGCATCCATGTAAATATAGGCCTGAGTCCTTTCCCTACCTCAGTTTTTGTGTTTGTGCTTTGTTTTGTTTTAAAGGAAGAGACTAAAGCCTTGTGAGTTTCCAAGGGCCAGGAGGGACCCCCAAAGATCTGGGGGTCTGGGCGTGAAGTCCAGGTTGGTTTTTGCAAGTTACACTACAAGAAGGGAAGGACAACCCTTAGGGCCTGATCCAGTGGCAGATAAAATGAGGACTTCTCTGGCAATAATGCTTGTATTTTCATATGGATTTGGTGGGACAGTGCTAGTGTGAGCCCGCTATCCCCAAAACAAAATGCTACAGGGGAGAGTGTGTCCCTGAGGTCTTGGGGGAGACATATTGATACTTTTTTCTTTCCTATATTTTCAGAGAAAAAATATCCCTTTCTAAAAATGATAAGTGATTAATGAAACTGAGATGCTCATCAACAACTGATGACTAACAGTGAAGGGAACTCGGCCAGTGGGGACTTGAGCCAGTAGAAGAGATACATCAGGCCTTCAGAGGTATTCTGAGAGACAGATAAAGTTGCCCAGCTCAGGGAGAGGGACCCCAGAACATCAGTCACAGTCGGACACACTGTAACATGACTAACATGGTGATGTCATTTTGGTCCTCCTCAAGAATGAAGGACAACAACCAGCCTTTCTGAGGGAGAAATAAAGTTGGGAGAGTGAGCCCAGAACCATTCGCCACTCTCTCCTCTCTCTCTCTCTCTCTCTCTCTCTCTCTCTCTCTCTCTCTCTCTC
>JAJPUD010001616.1:125284-165300 GCA_023553655.1 Myrmecobius fasciatus | reverse complement strand
GAGAGAGAGAGAGAGAGAGAGAGAGAGAGAGAGAGAGAGAGAGAGAGGGAGGGAGAGAGAGGGAATTGAATGCTGGGCTCTGGAGTCAGGAAGAACTGAGTACAAATCCAGCCTCAGAGACTTATTACTTGTATGATCCTAGGCTAGTCACTTTACTCTGTTTGCCTCAGTTTCCTCACCTGCAAAATGAACTGAAAAGAAAATGGCAAGCTGCACTAGTAACTTTGCCAAGAAAAGCTAAATAAATGGGTTCAGAGTGGTGGCTGAATAAAAAAATCTGTAAAGGCAAATCACTAAACTCCTCCCAGTTTCTGGGCTAACTATATCTACATATGAAAGGTCAAGAATGTGGCTTTAGAAGACCATAAGAGCTCAGTTTATCTCAGTTCCTTTTTTCCACTTATTCTTAATGGAGATTGAAAATAGCTTAGAGACCCATACTATGAAATCCAGATCCCAGAGCTACTTAGTAGTTAATGGACAACTTATTATTCTCTGGTTTGGTCAGTAAACAAGCATTTATTAAGCTTTTGAACTGGAGATAAAAAGAAAGGCAAAAACAGTTTCTACTTTCAAAAACCTTTCCTTTTAATGAAGGAATAAAAGGCAATTTTAAATGATAAATTTATTATTTATTTAAAAGGGATAGCAAGTTGTACCTAATAGGTTTGCAGTTTGATATGCAATCATTATTCTGTTATACAAATAACAGAATTTGTTTATTTTATTCCATAAATTAAAAATAAAATAAATAATTTTAAAATGGGTATGTACATGAAAGATATAAATCAGATAAACTGGAGGTAATCACCAAGGGAAGGCACCAGATGTTAGGAGTGTGTAGGGGAGCTAGCAATGGCCTTTTGAAAAAGATGGGTTTCTAGTTGTCTAGCCTTTAGACATTAACATTGAGAAGTATAGGGAATTTATGATACAAATAAAGATGGGGTCTCTCACAGAAGGGTCTAGACTCTGGAGAGGCAGCCAATGAAGAGATTCATCCTGAGGACATTAGTTATCTTCAAGGAGCTTGGTTCCTGGGATTGAGAATCCCATACTGAGAAGATGAGAAAGTCTGAGGAAGCAATATAGAAGAAGCCAAATGGAGACTCTCTAACCCGTGGAGTGAACCAAAGATTTCTGTTAAAAAAAATGATAATGATAATAACCTTCAGTGGCTCCCTATTGCCTTCAGAAGCAAATGCAAAATGACCTGTTTTGGGGTTCAAAGCCCTTTAAGACCTATCCCTCTCTACCTTTCCAGTCTTCTTACAACTTACTCCCCAAGGCATTCTCTTAAATCCAATAACAACAAACTCCTGGCTGTCCCACCAAGAACAAAACATTCCATTTCTCTGCTCTGAGGATTCTTTCTGGCTGTCCACCATGTTGTAACACTCCCTTTCCCCCATTCTGACTACTGACCCAGTACTGACATACTGACTACCATTCTGTCTCTGGCTTCCTTTAAGTTCCAACTAAAATCCCATCTCTTGCAGGAAGTATTCTCCAACCTCTCTTAATTCCAGGGATTTCTCTCTTTTAATTAATTCCTACTTATCCTATATATAGTTTGATCTATATATATTTATTTGCATGTTATTTCCCCTATTAGATTGTAAACTCCTTGAAGAAAGGGCCTGTCTTTTGCCTCTTCATATCTTCAGTGCTTAGTACAGTGTCAGGCACTGGTGTTTAATAAATGTTTATTGATTAATTGGAGAATTAGTCAAGGATATTAGCTGAACCCCAAGTGGTGAAACCAGGCAGCATCCAGGGATGTTCCTGGAACATTGACCTACTTACTGTTTCTCTCACAAAACACCATATCCTGACTCTAGATATTTTCTCTGCTGTCCCCCATGTCTGATTTTCCCTCCCTCTTCACTTCTGCCTCTTGGCTTCCTGGCAATCTCAGCTAAAGTTCCACCTTCTTCAAGAGGTCATTCCTAATCCCCTTTAATGCTAGTGTCTTCCTTCTAACATTATCTGCAGTTCATTTATCCTGTTTGTACATTAGATTGTGAGCTCCTTAAAAACAAGAAATTCCCTCCTGCTTTCTTCATATTTCCAGAGCTTAGCACAGTGTCTGGAATACAGTAAGTATTTAATAAATTCTTGTTGATTCTACTCCTTGATAAGCAAGGAATGTTTTTCTTTTGTTTTTCTTTGTATTTCCAGAGCTTATATTTAAAGCCTGGCATATAGTAAGTACTTAATAAATGCTTGTTGACTTGACTTGACTTGGACAACATTGGAAGTGAGTTTCCTTTCACAAGTGTGTTCCATATATATGTAGATATGTGTACCCCAAAATGCAAATGCCCTGACCGTCCTTGCATATGTGACCCTTCACATTGTATCCTGGCCATACATGTTCCCAATTGTGCTGATGTTGTATGTTTATTTGTGAAGTAGTATCCCCCAGGTTTATGGAAGAAATATTTCATCATTACTTTTATTTTTTTTTTTACTACATTCTTTCATTTAGATACTTTTAACTTCAACTCATTGTGACTTAGAGCTGATGACTAAAGTTAAATACAAGGTAGGGATGCTAGAGCTAGGGTTTTAGGGAATGGAAAATCACAAAGTGCCTTGGATTTATAATTATCATTCTGTAGACTAAAGCACCTACCCTGTAAATTGATGATGGGAAGGGATCCCTAGGTGCTTCATCTCATTTGAGCTTCATAACCATCTTGTAAGGAAGGGAGTATAGTATATTATTATTCCATTTTGGAGGTGAGAAAACTGAGGTTTAGGAGGATTATGGGACTTGCCTATGTTAACACAGGAAGCAGGGAGAGTCTAGGGAGAAATGACAACTTCTGTTTTAAGATGTTTACTGGACATCTGGTTTGAGATTTCTGAGAGGCAGTTGGAGAAGTGAAACTGAAGGTCAGCAGAGAGGTCAGGGCAGGACAGGGAGATTTGAGAATCAAACATTTGAAGGTGGGCTTTAAAGTCAAATCTTCTTGCACAATGTCAGTTTTGGCCACTGGACTAAGAATGTGCCTCAGAGTCTCTCATCCAACCACAATAGGGAGTGAGACACTTTGGGGATATCAGAGACATTGCCAGGAGAATGCCTTGGCCAGAGAATTGTGTCTGCTGTCAACCCTGAACTTGCTATATTCAGTCAGCACTTTCCAGTAATCATCACCTACAAACCTCCAGGTCAGATTCCCTTTGGATAAGCTCTTACCAGGATGGGAAGGAAATAAAAACAACTAATACTGGGATAGTCAAGTGACTCCATATCTGGGCTCTTTCCTTGAGCTTTGGATAAACTTGTTCTGTTTTCCTTGTCTCTGCTCCCTCAGATTCTATAGATCTCTCGATTACTATTGGCAAACATGTTAGATTTTCTGTCTTGCTCTGCAGGAAATAATAGTTATTTCTTTTTTATTTCTGCCTGCTTTTTTTGTTTCTAAGATTTTACTGTTTTCACCCTTCTCTACAATATGTTTTATAAGTTCTGCTTTCCCTAATGTCCTAACTATGCCTAACAAGATATACATTATATTCCTGTGGTTCACCATCTCTTTGTGAAGAGAGAATAGAGAAGATCCACAGAGAGAAACAAAGAAAAACGGAGAGGAAGGGTAGGAGGAGTGACAAAGACAGAGACAGAGACAGAGAGACAGAGAGACAGAGACAGAGACAGAGAGACAGATAGAGACCGAGAGACAGGGACAGAGACAGAGAGAAAAATAGAAAGAGAGAGAAATAGAGAGATAGACAGACACAGAGAGAGAGACTGTGAGAGACAGAGAGAAATTGTTAAGTACTTACTATGTCCCAAGCATTGTGTTTAGCACTGAGTCTAAAATACAATCAAATGAGATTAAACAAGTCTCCACCTTCAAGAAACTTACGTTCTTTTTTTTTTTTTTTTTTTTTTGCTGAGGCAATTGGGGTTAAGTGACTTGACCAGGGTCACACAGCTGTTACGTGTCTGAGACCAGATTTGAACCCAGGTCCTCCTGACTTCAGGGCTGGTGCTCTATCCACTGCGCCACCTAGCTGCCCCACTAGAAACTTACATTCTAAATGGGGAAGATAGTATATGGTAAGCTGGAAGAACAAGTACAAAATCACAGGTGAGAAGTCCAAATTGTGAGTTCATACATGAGTCAAGGTTACTCATCCAAGTTCTGTATTTTTTATTTTGTTTTTATGTTTTTCTCTCTTATATTACCATGGTCATTGATTTTGCCTTCATCCTCTTCCTTTACTTTGAATCAGTTTATACAAATCTTACCAAATTTCTTTTTATTTCTTATGCTTATTATTTCTTCTGGTTCAGTAATAAAGCATTTTATTGTCCAGTCATTCCCCAGTAGACAAATGCTCAATTTACATTGTATTTGTAGCTAACACTAAAAGTCTGAATTATCAGTATTTTATTTTACATGGAGGAGTTGACCATCTTGGGGTGTACACTCCAAATGGTATCTTTATGTCAAAGGATATGACAGTTTAGTTACTTTTATAACAGTTTCAAAGTGTCTTCTGCTCTGATTGGACCCATTCGTAGCTTTACCAATAGTGTATGTCTTAAAGTGTTTTTCTTCTCATAGTCCTGCCAAGATTGTTTATTTTCAACTTTCATAATATTTGACAGTTTGCTGGGTGTGAAATGAAAACCCAAAGTTGTTTTAATTTGCATTTTCTCTTTTTATTAGTGAGTTGGAGCATATTTATATGACTGTTAATTATTTACATTTCTTCTGAGAATTGTTCATGTTCTTTGAATAAACAAATGACAAAATCATTTTTTTTGAGGGGGATCTTTTCCATGTCTTTTTCTAATTCTCTTCCACAGAAAACTCAAGTATGCATTTAGTATTTAATATTTATTTAGTATTGGCTAAGAAATAGAGCAGTCTATCAGTGGCATAGGATAGAATCACAAGACAAACTAGGCAATAGCTATAGCAATTTAGTGTTTTATAAACTCAAAGACCCCAGCTTCTGGGATAGGAACTCACTATTTGACAAAAACTGCTGGGGAAATTGGAAACTGGTATGGAAGAAATTAGTGCTTGACCCACATCTAACACCACACACCAAGATAAGATCTAAATGGGTTCATGATCTAGATATAAAGGGTGATATTATAAGCAAATTAGAGGAACATAGGAGAGTTTACTTCTCAGACCTGTGGAGATAGAATAAATTTATGTCCAAAGAAGATTTGGGACTCTAATTTGAACATGAGATAGATAATTTTGACAATATTAAGTTAAAAGGGTTTTGTACAAACAAAACTAATGCAAACAATATTAGGAGGGAAGCAACAAATTGGGAAATCATCTTTCCATTTAATGGTTCTGACAGAGGCCTCATTTCTAAAATATATAGAGAATCGTCTCATATTTATAAGAATTCAAACCACTCTCCAATCGATAAATGGTCAAGGGATATGAACGGACAATTTTTAGGTGATGAAATTAAAACTATTTCTAGTCATACGAAAAGGTGCTCCAAATCACTATTGATCAGAGAAATGAAAACCAAGACAACTCTGAGGTACCACTACACACCTGTCAGATTGGCTAAAATGACAGGAAAAGAGAATGATGAATGTTGGAGGGGATGTGAGAAAACTGGGACACTGATACATTGTTGGTGGAACTCTGATCAGACCCAATCATTATGGAAAGCAATTTGGAACTATGACCAAAAAGTTATCAAACTGTGCATACCCTTTGACCCAGCAATATTTCTACTGGGCCTATATCCCAAAGACATCTTAAAGGAAGGTAAGGGACCCACATGTGCAAAAAATGTTTGTGGCAGCTCTTTTTGTAGTGGCTGGAAACTGGAAACTGAAAGGATGCTCATCAATTGGAGAGTGGCTGAATAACTTATGGTATATGAATGTTATGGAATATTATTTCTCTATAAGAAACGACCAGCAGGACGATTTCAGACAGGCCTGGAGAGACTTGCATAAACTGATGCTGAGTGAAATGAGCAGAATCAGGAGATCATTATACACGGCAACAAGACTATATGATGATCAATTCTGATGGACATGGTTCTCTTCAACAATGAGGTGATTCAAACATCGATGAAGATGGTAATATACATCCAGAGAGAGGCCTGAAGGAACTGAATGTGAACCACAACACAGCATTTTAACACTTTCTGTGAATATTTACATGCATTTTGTTTTCCTTCTTAGGTTGTTTTTTTTTTTTTCTTCTCTCTAGATCTGATGTTTCTTGTTTCTTGTACAGTAAGATAACTGTATAGATATGTATACATAAATTGGATTTGTCATATAATTTATCATATTTAGCATGTATTAGATTACCTGTCATCTAGGGGTGGGGGTGGGGGGAAGGAAGGGAAAAGCTTGGAACAAAAAAAAAAGCTTTTGTAAAGGTAAATGTAGAAAAATCACTCATGTTTTGTAAATAAAAAGCTTTTAAGAAAAAAACTCAAAAAAATTTATTTAGTATTTATCAAGTATGCAAGTAGTTTTTAGTATTAATTTAATGGTATTTTTGTTTACTTTTTTTCTCTTACAATAACATTGTAAGAGAAAGAAAAAAAATGTTCTCTATCTCTCCCTCATAAAACTATGTAAATTAGGTGTGATTTTTTACATTAAACTGATATCTTTCTATGTTTTAGTGATTCTTAATAGAAAAAAGATAACTTACATCTAACTTAAGCATATAACTTTAAAATGGTTCCTTCCAACTTGAAGAAAAAAAAAGTCAAAGTAATTTGTTGCTTATTAATCATGTGCAAATTTCTCTGCTTACATTATCCAAGGGGAAGAAAAGGGCTCTGGAAAGCTGGTGTCTGGCAAATGATCACTTTATTATAAACTTTGGGTCTTGGGGTATATCAAAACCAAGGAAATAATGCAGGATAACAGGTACTCTGTACAGCAGTATCTCTCCTAAAGATAATTTGCCCTAGCATACGTGAATAGTACTTTATACCCTATAAATTGACTCCTTTCCCCTAAAAGGAAATTGTTTATAGGAACCAAAAAATTAGCGACATACTTCTGTGTAAATAGATGTACAAATCACAGATGACAAAGGCACATTTTTCTCATTGACGGGAGCTGACCTTTTTTTTCAGATTCATTGCCAAAAAAGGAGGTAATCTGGAATGCCCACTAAGGTAAAATAATCCTCTGGGGAACAGCAACATTTCAAAGAGAAGTGATTAAATGGACACACTTCCTTTGGAATAAATAAGAGATCTTGATGTTTCTCATCCAAATATGCTCTAAGAAAGATGACTTTAGTTTTTACCTTTTTAGTTATAGTTTTGTTTTTGGTTGTTGTTGTTGATGTTTGTTTGTTTTTTGAGATTGTCTTTCCTGCCTTATCCAGACTAGAATTGCAGTGGTCATTCATGGTCCTGATCTCAATATTGATGGGAAGAACCTGCTCTGTTTTCCCAATCTGGGCTGATTTTCATCTCCTCTTTTATAAGAAACCTTTCCCAACCTCAACTCTATTGCCATCCTTATCTCCTATTTATCCTATATTTTAGGGAAACTAGGTGACCAGTGGATAGAACACTAGGCTTGGTATCATGAAAGCTTATCTTCAAGAGTTAAAATCTGGCCTCAGACATTTACTGACTATGTGATCCTGGGCAATAAATCATACTCTGTTTCCCTCAGTTTCCTCATCTATAGTATGAGCCAGAAAAGGAAATGGCAAACTGCTCCAGTGTCTTTGCCAAAAAAATCTCCAAATGGAGTCATTAAGAATTAGACAACCTGTGAAATGACTCACTAACAACATCCTTTATTTAGCTTGCTTTTATATATTTGTTTCATGTTTTCTTAACCATTAGATTATAAGCTCTTTGAAGTAAGGGCTTCTTTTGTATCTCCAGTGCTTAGTGCAGTGCCGTTATGCTCTATATAATTTGTATGCAACATATTATAAATTATATTGTTGGTAATTGCCTTTTTTCCTTTGTACACTTAGTAGATGCTTAAAAAATGTTTATTGATTGATTGGCTATTTCCAAGGGTTTACTATATTAGTTTTTGTATACTCATTTGGTTTAGCCCTACTTCATCTCAAAACTTCTACATTAGCCTTAGCCTTTATAGCAGCAGGGATGACAGGGAGATGTTTTAGTTTATAGGGAAAGTGAAATTTACTCTTAGAAGGCTCAAATTGAATAATTACAGGGTAATATGCATTTACTTTTTCATGTTCTGCACAGAAAGGGAAAAAGAAAGTCTACATCTTTATGCTCTATATAATTTGGATACAACATATTATAGATTATATTGTTGGTAGGTGGGTTTGAAGAATTGCTATTTTTCCTTTGTTTTTCAGGTGGAAGGAGGCAGGAGGAGAAGGATGGAGAATTGGTTGACCTAGCTAAGTACCTGGTTTATAAATTATCAAAATAAAGGTTCCTTCTCCTAAAGATACCATTAGTCCAACTCAATAATCTTTAGAATTAGTTTTACAAATCTGAGGCTCTTGCCCATGACCCTTAGCATCTGGATGACTTGTTTATTGCTTCCTCAAGTTGTGCCCTGGAGTGTGGGTTCACAGAATAGGTGATACTCAACATGGATGGATGTCAGGATCATCTGAATAGAAAGTAAAAGCCATTTCTTTTTCTTTGTAGCTCACACTCAGAGTTCCACCACATAAAACAAGCCAACTGAGTGGTGAGAAGTTGTAGAAACCAAACAGTTACATGAATTCTGCTAGAAGTTAAATCAACTACCACAAAAATGCCTTTTTTCCTCTCTGTTGCATAGGGGCCTCTTCTGATGGCTCCTGGGACTACCTCTTTCATCTCCTTGTCCTTATCCAGAGAGAGCTTTCTTATCAAGGCTTTTTATTTTCCTTTCCCCCTGTCTAAAAAAGTAATTCACAGTTTAGCTTTTAACTTGGCTTAAGTATATTTAAGGTATGTATTCTTTTTTTTTTTTAAAGTAGTTTATTTTCCCCCTGTTACATGTCAAGACAATTTTTAGCATTCGTTTTTTACAGTATTTTGAGTTCCAAATTTTTCTCCCTCCCCTCTTCTTCGTAAAATAGTTGATAATTTGATATAGGTTATACATGTATTATCATGTAGAACATATTTCCATATTAGTCATAGTAGTGAAAGAAGAAACAGCAAAAGGAAAAAAAAAAACAAAAAAGAATTGTGAAAAAAGTATGTTTCAATCTGCATCCAGACTTTTTTTTAATCTAGATGTACATAGCATTTTCCTTTGTAAGTCTTTTTTTTTATTTAAATTTTTATTTTATTTGCATAACATATGTGTGGGTAATTCTTCAACAATAACCCTTACATAGCTTTCCGTTACAAATTTTTCCCCCCAACTCCCCACCCCTCCCCTAGATGGCAGGATATCCACTACATGTTAATTATGTTAAAATATTGGCAAATCGAATATATGTATACATATTTCCAAACTTATCATTGGTGTGCAAGAAAAATCTTATCTACACGAACGATATATCAGATAAAGGAAACACAATGTAAGCAAACATCAATCAAGGAGTATGAGAATGTTATGTTGTGGTCCACATTTCGCATCCCTCTCTCTGGGTGTATATGGCTTTCTTCAGTGAACAATTGGAGGTGGTTTGAAACATTTCATTGTTGAAGAGAGCCATGTCCATCAGAATTGATCGTCATATAGTACTGTTGTTGCTGTGTATAATGATCTCCTGGTTCTGCTCATTTCACTCAGCATCAGTTCATGTAAGTCTCTCCAGGCCTCTCTGAAATCATCTTGCTGGTCATTTCTTACAGAACAATAATATTCCATAACATTCATATATAAGGTATGTATTCTTAAGAGTGCTATTAATGTCCCAGACTACATTGGTATATTTCTGTGTTTTAAAAAGGTGAAGAACTTTGATTTTTAGTTTTTAAACTGAATACTTCCAAAAGCAAAAACTAAATAAGTTACAGATACTATAGCATACATAGTGGAGATACTTAGGCATGCCTCCAGTATAAAATTAACTTAGTCCTGAATTTTCATTCTTGCCCCAATAAGGCCTTTGCTTTACAATTGGCTCAAGTTCACAGCCAGTTCACTGCCCTGAGCTATTTCTCGGGCTGGGACCTGGGACCTTTAAAAATGAAATCATTCACATGGTAGGTTCAGAACTGAAAGAGATCTTAGAGATGATCTGAGGTCCTAACTCCTCATTTTATGGATAAGAAAACTGAGATCCCCCAAAGATTTAGTGGTATAGGATTTGAACTTGGGTCAATGCTCTTTCAACTGCACCATACTTAGAAATGGTACCCAGAGATGGGACTTCCTTTCCCTAGAGAATGGCTAGTACATGCATACAATACAAAAGGATGATATAGAGTAAGTTACTAACATGGGAGGCGGACCCCTGAAAAAGCAAAGAGAAGAGAAGAGAGATCCTCTTGAGATAGAAAATACAGAGAGATAAGTAGATGGAGAAGAATCATGAAAGGCATAATGATCAGCACCATGAGGGCTTTGAGCAAAGCAAGACTTATACCTGCCACAGGGCATCATCCAGGGCAACTTCATAAGTCATGGGGATTGTGGAGACATGCTGTCATCATTGATTAGTTACCTGATTCCTTATTCAGTGTTCTTTTCCCTTGCAATGGGATCCTATCCAGAGCAATAGTCAGGTAAGTGTTTAATAATCAGCTTGGAGATGGGAATACAGGGCACACTTTTAAATATAATCTCATCAATAACTTTTTCCCCATTGCTTTCTTAAGTCTAGACAATCAATAAATCAATTAAACAAGCTCTGATTTGTGGTGTTTGCCAATTTCTAGGATCTAATACTCATGCTGAAAATTTGATGATCAGTTCTCAGGAGCCAGTTTAAGCTGACTTTAGCATACATCCTTGAAATATTGTAAGTCAAGAAAACTGAATAAGGGAAGCAATGATCTACAGGAGAAGGTTCTTATTTGAATATCAAGAAACTCTAAGTCATTTCCCTTTGTGAGTGTGGGGTATGTGTGAGTGTGTGTACATTTGTGTAATGAGGGGTAGGGACAGGAACCCAGTACCACTAAGCACAGTAATTCTTAGAGGATCAATATATATCAGGATTCCCTTCTACCTCCCATGGATATGGCCCTAGTTCTTTCCCAAGATCAAAGAAGCTGTCATTAAGCCCTGGGGACTAAGACTCATGCCTTTACAGTTGATGCTGACATGGATGTCTGATGGTCTCAGGCCATATTGATATGATTTCCTGGTTATCAAAGGCCATAGGAAGGCTCACCCACAAGACTGGGGCCCTTCAGACTTGGCACATGGGCCCAAATCAGATAAGTCACCACCATCTGCCTTGTCCACCAGACCACTCTAGTAATGAGGAGGGCCTCATCTACCCAAGCTAAATAATATATCCTTGATGAGTTTTCTGTTTTTTTTTTAATGTTATGGCTAAATGAGAGTCCTTTTATTAGCTGTTCAATTACCTATGAATATTTTATTTCATTATGATATCCAATGTAAACTATCATGGGATCCTCATGAGTCAGGCTCAGCCCACAACAGGTTCTACAATTCTGGAGAAATGTTGAAGTTCCTGGATAATTAGGAGCCTCATCACTGAAGAAGAAGAGTTGTGGCAATGATTTGGGGGGCTTGAGCATCAATTCTTTGTGATATTGTTGGGTTTAACAAGTTGTTTAATCCATGTTTAGTGCTTGGTGAAATGGCAAGGTTACTCAAGTCTATTTCCAGAAGAAATCAAAGACAAATCATGAAGAAACCAACAAGATAGATCCAACGGGTCAGATGTTTCACGTGTCATATTTTTGATGCATCCTTCCCATGCCTTCTGTGTGTATGTATTTTTGTACTAGATATGTGAGTTCACTATGTACATATATTAGCCCACAAACATATATTCACATATATTTATATGTATGCACTATTGTGTTATCTGCCTGGTTCACACACATATATATGCTTATATACACATAATTGCTCTACAATCAATGTATATATTATATCTCTACATGACATTCTCCTGATGTGGAGAAGAGCTGAAAGAATTGGCCAACTAGTTGAGGGACATGCTACCGCCAGCCAGTAACGTGTGGTGTGTTGGGTGCTACCAGCCCTGGGGCATTCCCAGACATGATTCCATATCACATTTCACCTGCCTGCCATATGAGTGGCAGCTCAGGACCTTCTGGTCCACAATTTCTATTTCAGCAGCCATCTGTCTTAGGAGAGTGATCTGGAAACATGTATTATATAGAGAGAGTCCTGGATGCTGAGAGACAAAGACAGTATCTTCTTTGTCTACTAGAAGGAACCTTTATTATCCTACACTGGACCCAGCTTATTCCATTTTCTCCCTGACTACTCCTGAAAGCATGTCCTATGCTCAATTTGTGCTAAATCCATTATGCTTCAATCTGGCTGGGATAAGATTGTTTTAGTGGGAATTTCTGAGGAAAACAAAACAAAACAAAACTTCCAAATGCAATGGTGCAAGGATGAAAACTGGGAAGAAAATGTTTTTCCACTGGAATCCCTGAGTTGCTTTCCTTTGAATGGATCCATGGCCAAACCCAACTGTGAACCTGTCTTCATCTTTCATGACCCAAGATCTAATCCAGATCAGAAAACCAGCTATGTTGAGATCAGTTGGACCTTTCAGTAATCTGGACTCATGCCATCATAGTTTGGCTATGATGGGCTAATCTTTGCTTTATCTTACTCTCACAGGAGATACCCCAGTGTCATGCTCAGTATTCTCTCAGCCAGGCAGGAATCAAGGCTCTCTTTATGTATGTAACATACGGCTATCTCCCCCTTCCCTTTTCTCCAATAAAAATCACTACAAAAATTCATTAGCCAAGCCTGTTGAGATGAGTTGGACCTTTCAGTAACCTGGACTCATGCCATCAGCCAGGAAATGATACTTCTTTGACCAAGTACAATATTCCTTTTTTTTGTGGCCTAACAATAAAAATAACAGAGTATAGGTATAGAAGGATCTTTTTAATATCAGAAAAAGTATCCATCTAAAACCAAAATCAAGTATTTTATGTATATATGAGAATATACTAGAAGCTTTCCCAATTAACACAAGGATACCCATTCTGCTATTATTTGATATAGTTCTAGAAAGGGTAGCAATAGCAATAAGAAAAGAGGATGAAATTAAATTTGAAAAAAAAATAGCAAAGAGGAAATAAAACTATACCTATTTGTTGATGGCATGAGGATTTATTTAGAAACCTAGTGAATCAATAAAGAAACTAATTGAAACAATTATTAGTTTCAGCAAATTTACAGGCTACAAAATTGACCTTTAAAAAATCAACATAATTTCCACACAATAGCACGAAAACATGAGGGCCATTATGGGAGAAGCAGCAGCTAGGTAACACATTATTGGATCTAGCTTCAGGAAACCTCATTTTTCTAAATTAAAATTCTGTCTCAAATGCTTACTAACTGTTTGACCCTGGGAAAGTCACTTAACCCTGCTTGGCTCAATTTCTCATCTATAAAATTAGTTGAAGAAGGAAATGGCAAACTATTTCAATATCTTTGTTTAGAAAACTTTCAATGAGATCATGAATACTGCTGAAACAACTGAATAACAACAATTATAGAAGAGAAAATAACAGTAAAAATAACTATAAAATGCAAAAAATATTTGAGAATTAATCCAAAGTTGTTAATATTTATAGATTCATTTACAATTTTCTCCTTAAAAAAGGAAGCATAACTTAGAGTTGACAGAATATATCCAGTGCTCATATCTAAAGCATGCTAATATAATAAATAAATGATAATTATACATAATTTACAGTTTAAATGCTATACTAATACAAGTATCAAAGGGATATTTTACAGAGCTAAGAATATAATAAAATTCATTTTGAAAAAAAAAGATTTAGACCATTAAGGGAAATGAAAAGAAGCACAGATGAAGAATGAATAGCAGATCTCAAGATAAATCAAGTCAACAAGCATTTGTTAAACACTTACTATGCTCCAGGAACTATGTATGTGTTGAGAACACAAATACAAGTAGAAAAAAAACACAGTTCTTGTCTTCAAGGAGCTTATATTCTAATGAGGGAAGTCATCACATAAAAAGACTGTAAAAGTCAGGGATAAGGAGGGGGAGGGATACTTGAGTGGGGACATAATAAAGAAAGTTTAGAGAGTCAGGAGTGGGACTATATAATAAAGCAATAAACATTTGGCATTTAAACAACAGAAAAATAGATGACTAGAACAGACTAAACAAAAGAAAATCATTAATAAGAAAACTCAATAACCTTAGTATGCAATAATCTCAAAACAAATTACTTAGGAAAGGAGTCTATTGCCAGTCATCTTGAGTTTTGTCTTACCATTGGATTTCAGTGAACTTGGAAGAGAGAATGAAGCTGACTCATTTTTTTACTCTGTCTAATTCAAATCCAGTCCATGCACAATTGAAGATATCACACTGTGATTGGTTCTTTTTGAAAGCAAAGGACAGTGACCCTGGGCAAGTTACTTAACCCTAATCGCCTCAGGGGAAAAAAGTAAAGGACAAAGAACAATAACAATATTTAATTTCTACTGGTAAAACTGGAAAGCATTCTCTCCTAATCAGGTTTAGACCATCATCTTAAAACATATTCCAAAAGAAATTCAAAATGGATACATGACCTGAATGTGAAAGATCATACCATAAAAAATGAGAAGTATATCATATACTTTTTAAAATTATTTGGTAGGAAATGAATTTATAATTAAATAAGTGATAGAAGCTATTAGAAAAAAAATTTGAGGTCATTTTAATGACATGAAATTAAAAAGGTATTTGCACAAACAAAATAATGTACCTATGATAAGAATAGAAGTCGTTGATTAGGAAAAAAAACAGTATTTTTTTTCTAATTTCTCAGATAATATCAAGATACACAAACATACAGATGTATGTGCATATATGTTATATATACATTTTGACAATACATAAGTAATAGATAAGTGGTCATAGGAAATGAAGTTTTCAAAAAAATTGTATGCTACTAGAAACTATATAAAAGAAATGTCCCAATTCCCAACAACAAGAGAAATGCAAATCAAAATAATATTTATCAAAACAATAATCACCTCACAAAATTGGTAAAGATAACAAAAGACATAGGAATAATAAATGTTAGAGAGTTGTAGAAAATCAGGCACATTATCATGTTGCTTATGGAGCCATGAATGAGTAAAAACCATTTGAAAAACAATTGGAATCATACAAATAAAATAGCAAAAATGCTACACTATTTGACCCAGAGATTCCATTGGCTAGACACATACCCCTAGTGACAAAAAAGAAAGGCCACATATACACCAAAATATTTACAGCAGCACTTTTTGTGGTAGGAAAGATCTGGAAGCACATTCATCTACATGAATGTAATGGAATTTTGCTGAGCTATAAGAAATGACAAATATAATCAATACAATGAAGCATGGAAATGTTTACTCAAATATATAAAATGTAGTAAGTGGAGCTAGGAAAACAATATATATGACTATAATAATATAAATGGAAAGAACATCTATAAAACAATTTTTAAAAATGAATGTTGCAAAGTTACAAAGAACAATTTTGGCTGCAGAGAAAAGATACCTCTTTCCTCTCATTTGCAAAGATGGGTGGCCCATGGGTGTAGAAAATTGCATATAATACTAAATTTTTTTTCAAATTATCAACCAGTTTTGCTGATTCATTATCTTTCTTTTTAAAAAGGTTTTTTTGTTATGAGAGATTGATCTTTGGGAAGAGAAAAAAGGAAGCAGTATAGTTTAGCACAGTTCCTGGCACATATTTGGTGCTTAATAAATGTTTTTGATTGATTTTTGAGAGGGAAATATAGTTGGTATAATAACAAAAAATAATGATAGAATCTATTTAAAATTATGGCATTATTTCTTTTTATAATAATCTGTATAAACTGTCTCCCTGTCTCTATCTCTGTTTTTTTCTCTATCTCTGTCTCTGTCTTCCTCTGTCCTTGAACAGGTAATTCCAGTAGAAACATTTGTATTTTTGCAGATGTGGTTCTCTCTTTCATGCATTAAGGTTCTGAATTCCTAATGGATAGAAAACTTAACTTGCCTTTCATAAGTTAAAAGAGATTCTACAATAAGAGAAATGTTTAAAACCTTAGGTAAATCTGTCAGCTGAGGTCCTCTCAGAGAGTTTTTATCTAGTCCCTCTAATTTCAGGCTTCTAACAACTTGATTCAACACATTAATTGTTAGGAGAGGAGTCTTCTGAAGACAATTGGGTAGCCACATGTGCTAGAACCCCTCAAACTAATCTTAGGAAATACCACAGGACTACAAGAATGAATCAACTCAATTCTGTGGTTTCAGTCAAATAACTAACCAAGAGGGACTAATTCTCAGGGAGGGAATGCCTTACTGATATGCAAGAGAAGGATTAAATTTGTTCTGTTTGGCAGTAGAGAATTGAACTAAAATTCATGAGTGGAAACTTTAGGGGGAAAGATTTAAATTTAATATTGGGAATCATTTCTAATAAATCAGTGTAATTTAGGGCAGATTGTTTCATTAGGTACTTTCCCCACAGATGAACAAATCAGTCAACCAGTCAGTCAAAAAGTATTTATTAATCAGATGCCAGATTCTGGGCACTGTGTGAAGTGCTGGAAATACAACAAAAAACAAAAGATAGACCTTGCTCACAAAGAGTTCAAAGTTTAATGGAGGAGATGTCATGCAAAAAAAAAAAGGCAATGCAAAAATTTATATATATTTACATATACACACTATAGATAAATATGTACATACATATCTCTAATTTAGAATCACTATATATGTGTTTTTGTTGTTTTGTCATTTTCACTTGTGTGTGACTCTGTGAGCTCTTTTAAAGTTTTCATGGCAAAGATACTGGAGTGGTTTACCATTTCCTTTTCCAGCTTGTTTTACAGATGAGGAAACTGAGGTAAACAGAGTTAAATGACTTGCTCAGGATTATACAATTAGTAATCTGAGGCCAGATTTGTACTCATATTTTTCTGATTCCAGATCTGGCAGCTGAGTAGTGCAGTAGATAGAACATCAGGCCTGGAATAAGGAAGATCTGAGTTCAAATTTGGCCTCAGATACTAAAAAGCTGTGTGTCTCTGATCATAATCTATTATATCAGGTTATAAATTAGAGCTATGTGTATGTATAGATATATATATGCTATAGAAAGTGGCATATTTATACGTTATTACCACCAATTTCCAAAAATTTAAGGTACATTCTTTTTTTTAAGGATAACTAGGAAGGGATGGGATAACATGTGTGGAACTGATTTTAATTGTCTGGTCTAGTGATAGTAGTGTCCTAAATTTATCAAGAACTTCAGCTTTGTGGATCCAAGTTTTGAGAAGTATACATGTATAAAGTATACATAGATATATAACACATGGATCTAATTTATAATCTAATAATATATGTATAGACATAGCTCTAATTTATAATATGATAATAGATTATCTAATTTATCATCAATATATTATATATAAAGTCTCCAATGTGTGTGTATGCATGTTGGAGATAGTCATCAGAGGGAAGGCAAGCATTCAGGAAGATGAAAAAAAACCTTTTTTATAGAAGTAAGATTTCAGTTGAGAGGTGAATGAAATCACAGAAGCCAGAAATTTCTACTATATTATGCTTCATGACCATATAGCCTCTGAAAAATTCCAAGGATTGGAAACCCACCACCTCCAGAATCAAGACATGTTTATAAATATAAATTAAGGTATATTGCAAACTGTTAATGTATATTTAATGATGAACAAATGTGATTCTAAGTACCTCTCTAGAGACAGAGGGATGGACCACATGACCTCACAAAATCTTTCTTAGCTCTGATTCTACAATGATTTTTAGGGCCAAAGAAATAAGGACCTCACCCCTGTCTTTTCTAATTATTCATAAACTTCAGTAAGACATGTGGCTTCTACAAAGATTCATTTTGACTTGAAAGATGAAAGATTAATTACCTCTAAGTTAAAACCTGTTCATCTACCTCATGAAGATTTTCTACTCAGATAGATATGAACTCTTCCAATTCTCTTTTCTTTCTTTTGTTTCCTGATACATGTAAATTACGATCTTGTGCTCCTCAAAACCCAGGTCCACAAAGCTAAATTAAGGTTCTTGGTAAATTTGTCACCATCATCACTAGACAAAATAATAAAAGAGAGTTCCACCCATGTTAGCCCCTCCCTTCTCAATTATCCTTCTAAAATGGGCCTTGAATTTTTGGAAATTAATGTTAATAAGGCACAAGTATGCTATTTTCTATAGACAAACCTTGAAGACCTTGCAGGTTCAGTTCTAGAGCATTATAATAAAGCAAATATCACAACAAAGTGAGTCACATGAATTTTTCTCATGTAAAATTATGTTTACACTATAATGTAGTCTATTCATTGTGTAACAGTGTTACATATTAAAAAATTATACTTAAAAAACTTTATAGGTAAAAATGCTAACCATAATTTGAACCTTTAGAAACTCCTTTTTAAAATTTTTTTATTAATTTTTTTTGTTGATAGAAGGAATTGCCCTGATGTTGATGACTGCTGATTGATCAGAGTGGTAAATGCTAAAAGTAGATGGTTTTTGGAAATTTCTTAAAATAAGACAGCAATGAAGTTTGCTTCATTGATCGGCTCTTCCTTTCACTTGAACACTTAGTAGTCATTGTAGGGTTGTTTCAATTTTATTATTTCAATATTGTTGTGTCTCAGGGAACAGAGAGACCTGAGGAAGGGGTTGGGAAATAGCCTAGTTGGTGGAGCAGTCAGAACACATACAATTTATCAATTAAGTTGATCATTTCATAGGGGCATAGTTTATGGTTCCTCAAAGCAATTACAATAGTAACATCAAAGATCACTGTTCACACATTAGCAAAACCGATATGATAATAATGGGAAAAGCGATACAATAATGTAACACAGAAACATACTGAGAGCATATGCTGTTGGGAAAATGGTACCCATAGATAGATTAGTTTGAAGTAGGGTTGCTACAAATCTTCAATTAAAAAAAATAATCCCACAATAACTGAGAACAAAGCAAGGCATAATAAAATGAGATATACCTATATTTTTATCATTCACTGTGCTAAATTGGCCTTTTACTTTTCTCCTAATCAGCTGACTTTTCACTGGAAAATAGCGACTAAAGTACAAAAACCATGCATGCATACCATTCTGTCTGGTCCTGGCAGCCTTATCACAGCTGAGAAAGAAAACAGCAGTAAAAAGTAACTGCTGAAGGGGGATTATGGGTTAGGTTTGGTTTAGTTTTTCTTACTGAGAGTCACTAAGAGCAGAGAGCATTCTTGTTAGGGATTATAAATTAGGGACTATGATGACTTTCCATATTAAATTCAATTTAATTTACATTTATTATTAAGCACCTACCTAGGTGTCAGACACTGTGCTAAATGCTTTGTAACTACTGCCTCATTTGATCCTTACAACAAAACCTGAAAGTAGATGATGTTATGATTTCCATTTTACCAATGAGGAAATTGAGGCAAATAGATTAAGTGACTTGTTCAGGGTCACACAGTAAGTGTTTGAGACTGGATTTGAACTGAGATCTCTTCTCTCCACAAGGTCATTTACCTATTTCACTGCATTAATAAATGCTTTACTTTAAATTTTGATGATCATCTTTTCTCACCTCTCTAATTTATGTAACTTTAAGTGTTATAATTATTTTTATCTGTGTCCTATCTCTTCTTTTTTTGGATTATAAATTACTTTAGGGTTGGATCTCTGATTTATCTAACTTTTTGTATTTCCTTCAGCACCTAGTACGATGCTCCACATTATAAGAGGTGCTTATTTGAGTGACTGAATGAATGAAAATTGTATCAATCACATCTTGGAGTCTAATCTGTTTGAAATTTCACATAGAGAAACAGTATGAAAGTAAAATTGTTATGAAATTAATATGACTAATTTTCTACCACTTTAAATGAACTCATTGCTCTAGCTCTGAAAGCAATCCCCAATTTAGTTTTTAAATGAAGAAAAACAAGAGTATAATATGACTCCTTTAATTTGGTTGGATCATTTGATAATAAGTAAATGTATTATTCCACCCATTTTAAGATCCTTACCCTGTTCCTATCTACTATTACCAGTGAGTAGCAAAATCCTTCTGGGTCACTGGCTCCCAGGAGAAGCGAGTTCAGATGTATAGCTTTAGATGATTTATGTCCGAGGATATAGCCAACCTCCCCTAGCTTGACTCAGATTTTGATGTGGTTAATAAATTTTTTTCTGGACATTCATTAATATAAAAATCCCTATATCTGAAGAGCATTTCTTTTTTTTTTTTTTTTTGGCCAGGAAATTAGCGTTAAGCAACTTTCCTGGGGTCACTCAGCTAGTAAATATTGTGTCTGAGGCTAGATTTGAACTCAGGTCCTTCTAACTCCAAGGCCCATGCTCTATCCACTGTGCTATCTAGCGCCCCTTGAGGAGAGTCTTAATAAGGAATATATGTGCAAACTTCTACATCTTTCTTTGAGAGGCTGGCTGAATCAGGAATTTTAATGATAATCTGAAGAGTTAGAAACTTTTGATTAACTTCAGTCAATCAATCAATCAATAACAAAAAATCCCCCAAACACAAACATTCAGTGCTTACTATGTACAAGGCATTAGATTAAATGCTGGGTATACAAAAAAAAAGGCAAAAACATGAACCCTTGCCCTTGAGGAGTTCCAGTTCTAATGGAAAAAAATAATATACAAGTAATTATCTACATCTATCTGTCTGTCTATCTAGAGAAGATGAGAAGTAATCTTAGAGGAAAAGGCATTAGCAGCGAGGAGATAAGGGGGAAGTTATTAATGGGAAGGCAATTATATTGTTATTTAGCACCCCTTTTTTCAACTTTGTAATTCCTCCCCTTATACTGATCCTATAGATAATAGGAAGCCACTGAAATTCTGTTTTATTTTTAGTAAAAGAAATGATAGAGTCAGATCTATGATTTAAGATCATGTCTTTGGTGATTAGAAGTTAGATTGAATGATTGTGGGTTTTTTTTCCTTTTGGTCTGATTTTTCTTTCACAACATGAGAAATATGGAAATATGTTTAAAAGAATTGCACATATTTAACCTAAATCAAATTACTTTGATGTTTTGGGGAGGAGGGAAGGGAAGAAGGGAGAAAGAAAAATTTGGAACACAAAGTCTTATAAAAACAAATGTTGAAAATTATCTTTACATCTATTTGGAAAAAATAAAATATTATTGAAGATTTAAAAAAAAAGAAGTTAGATTGGACTGGGAAGACATAATTCAAGGAGACATGTTAGATATAAGGAGTAAGTGAATATGAGGAATCAAAGATGACACTGAGCTTATGAAAGAAGGTGAATGGATAGAAGAGTAAACAGCAGAAGTAGGAAATTGGAAAATGGAGATGGTCTAGAGGGAAAGATCATGAGTTTTCATTTGGACATATCAATTTTGAGAAGCTTGTGGAATGTCTGGTTTGAAATGTCCAAAAGGCAGTGTATGATGCAGAAAGACTAGGTTCAATATGTAGATAAGGTAATCAATTATTAAGAGATACTACTTGAATCCATAGTTAATTAAATAGTACAGACAAAAGGGACTTGGGAGACACCTAGACTTAGTGGGTATGACACAGATGAAGAACTACCAAAGGAGACTAAAGTAGGAGCAGTTAGATATGTAGCAGAAGTAGGAAAGGGAAGTGTCCAGAAAAAATCAGAGAAGAGAGAGTAGTCAATAGGAGAAGGTGGTCAACAGAAGAGAGAGTAGCCAATAGGAGAAGGTGTTCAACAGCATTGAATGCTACAGAGAATGCAAGAATGCTCAAAACAGAAAAACCAATTAACTTTGGCAATTAAGATAACATTGGTAACTTTGGAAAGAGCATTTTCAAAAGAATTATGAGGTAAGAAGTCAGATTAAAGATTTAAGAAGAGAGTGAAGGGAAAGAAAGTGGAAACATCTAATGTAGAGGGCTTTCTCAAGGAACTTGGCTAAGAAGAGAAAGAGAGCTATAGGAAGATAGCTAACTGGGTTGGTAAAATCAAGAGAGAGGGAGAGAAGTGAACAAATTTTTAGAGGGAGTCAGGAGATAGGAAGATTGAAGAGCAGAGAAAATTAAGATGATAATAGAAACAATCTGTTGTAAAAGGGGTGGGATCAAGGGTGAACAACAACAACAACAAAAACTGGCCTGGGCAGAGAGAAGTGTCATAATTCATCTGATTCTTCTCATTTAATTTAGTCTTTAAAATACCTTTGATTATTTCAAGGAAATTGCTTAGCAATTTTGTTAATAGAATATTTTTGTTCAGTTCTAGATCAGAAGCTATATAGATGTGTTAAAAAACGAGTATACATAATTGGATTGCTGGTTGTCTTAAGGGAGGGAAGGAGAAAAAAATTGGAACTCAAAAGCTTACAAAAATGGATGCTGAAAATTATTTTATATGTAATTGTAATCTTTACATGAATAATAAATAAAATGCTATTAAAATAAAAAAAAAGAATTCCCCCTCAAAGAAGGTATGTAGAAAAATCCCCTCATTTTACAGTAAGATCCAGTAAGACTAAGTAATTTGTCCAAAGTTACAAGAGCAATAAATGTCAGAAGTGGGATTTGAACCCAGATACTCTGATTTCTGTACACTACCATCCTGCAGGGATTCGCCTGCAAATTTATAAATAACAATTCCAATTATTGACATCTTGAGTTTGTTTTATTGGTGTAGGTACTGTAACCCAGCATATATCATGTAAAAAAATCCATTAAGTTCTACTTTAAAAACTGTTTTTAATTGAATAGTGAGCATTTATTAAGAGCTTACTCTATTTGTACAAGGCATTATGCTAAGCACCAGAGATATAAATAAAGAGAAAAAACTATCCCTGCTTTCAAGGAGCTAACATTCTAATGTAAAGAGACCATGTAAAGATGCAAAATACATACAAAATAAATGGAAGATAACCACAGAAGGGAATCTTTTAGACCAGAAGGTCCTTAAACTTTTCGTGTGTGTGTGTGTGTGTGTGTGTGTGTGTGTGTGTGTGTGTGTGTGTGTGTACCCTTTTGGCTGTCTAATAAAGGCTGTAGCCTTCTTCTCAAAACAATGTTTTTAAGTGTATAAAATGATTAGAATTCCAAAGAAAAACAATTATATTGAAACATAATTATCAAAATATTAAATAACTTCATGACTCACAGGTTAAGAACTCCTGCTTTAATGGCTTGAGAGAATCATTGGGAACAGGAAGTGAGAAAGTCTTAAAGAAAACCAGGGATTCTGAAGGACAGAAGTGAAAAAGGGAAAGCATTACAGCCATAGGGAGAAGGATATAAAATATTGGCCAGTCAATAAGCATTAATTAGGCATCTACTAGGTACTGGGCATTGTACTAAGTGCTGAAGGTACAAAAAAAGGCAAAAGATAGTTCCTGACCTTAGGAACTTACAAATATTATATACAAAGAATAGCAAGCATATTGTTATTTAATAACTCTCTTTTCAACATTGACATGAAGAAAAAGAAAAAAGAAAGAGAAAGAAAGAAAGAAAGAAAGAAAGAAAGAAAGAAAGAAAGAAAGAAAGAAAGAAAGAAAGGAAGGAAGAAAGGAAGAAAGGAAGAAAGAAAGGAAGAAAGGAAGGAAGGAAGGAAGGAAGGAAGGAAGGAAGGAAGGAAGGAAGGAAGGAAGGAAGGAAGAGAGAGAGAAGAAAGAGGAGAAGGAAAAGTAGGGGGAGGAGAAGGAGGAGTAAGAGGAACAGGAAGAGGAAAGGGAGATGAAGGAGAAGAGAAGAGGAAGAGGGGGAAGAGGAAGAGGAAGAATAGGAGGAAAAGAAAGAAGAGGAAAAAGAGGAGGAAGAGGAAGAAGAAGAGAAGAAGGAAAAGGAAGAGGGGGAGGAAGAAGAAGAGGAGGAGGAAGAAGAAGAAGAAAGGAGCATTAAGCATGATCTTTGAAGCATCCTTTCATTTAAGTAGTTTGATGCTTTAGAAGCCCAGAGAAGTGGTTCTTAAGAAGTTGCCACCATCACATATTGTTTGGGCATTTCACAAATGAAAGTGATTTTACATTACCAACTGCTGGCCTCTTCTTGTAGCCTGAGTAACAGCATGAATCATGTCATACATTTATATTTCAATTAGCAACATATGCCACTTCACCAAAATCTTAAGATAATGTTTTAACCACTTCCTGACAAGGTCCAAGAATATAGAGACTTACACTGCACTCAAGGGCTGGGCAGACAATTTTCTTTTAAAGTCCAAAATCAAATAAACAAAAAAAAATACCCAAACTTTTAGATCCAAAGAATATTTTTTTCTATTAAAAACAAATATTTCCTCTTCCAATTCATTGTAACTACACATTCCTTGATGCTGTTCAGTCACATCTGATTCTTCATTACTCCATTTGGGATTTTCTTGCCATTTCCTTGTCCAGTTCATTTTAGAGATGAAGGAATTGAGGCAACCAGGGTTAAGTGACTTGCCCAAGGTCACATAGATAGTAAGTTTCCAAGGCTTCCTGACGCTAAACCCAAGGCTCTATCCACCACCATAACACCGAACCACAGAGCTGTCCAATAACTTAAAGCCAAGATCATATTCATTTTGGAGCCAAATTCTACACTTAGTCTATAATCCAGAGAGGTTATTGTTAGATGCTAATAAATTATATTTCTTCCTTCCAGGAATCAAAATAAAATATATTCACAGAGCTTTAACTTTCAACTTTTCTGAAGATGGCCTTACTGAGTCTGTGAACCTAAGAGTAACCAGAGTTTACTTTGGCAGCATTTTTCCTATATGACTGAATTAGACAGAGAATCAAAGGCCAGGGTTGTGAGGAAAGATGAAGGAATGGGAAATTGTAGGAAATTAGGGGAAATTGTCTTTTTAATTCCACATTAGTTTGATGAATCTACAATCTCATCAATATGAGTATATCCTTTAGTAATCATCAATATGAGTATATCCTTTAGTAATGAAGTTCATGACCTAAATGCACTTGCCCATCCTGAACAACTGTTGTCCAAGTCCATTTTTTCATAATCTTAAATTAGGGTGGAGGAGTAGATTATCTATCATTTACTTTTTGCTCTCATTATATGACTGAACCTTCTTTTTTTGTTGTACATCTCTTTGCTTAAATTATTTATCCCAATTGTACTTCATAATCTCTTATATAATGTGTTTCTTTCTCCATTTGCTTTTCATATATCTGCTCATTGCCCTAGGAGTAATCATCTACTCTAATTCTTTGGAGATTATAATGTCACAATCATATATCATCAGGAATGTTTTGGGTTGTTATTGTTATTGTTTTCTTCAAAGATGGGCCTTTATTTTAGGGAGAAACATGGGGGGGTCATTAAAAGAACTTTGAAATTACCTCCAAAACTGTTTTCTTAATGCCTCTCTTAAAAACAGAATTCCAAAAAAGAGGATAGAAATAATAGAAATTCTCAAAGGAAAATTATTTTTTAAAAGAAAACATTCAAATACAATCAAACAAAAGAAAAGTACCAATACAATGAAAAGTAGTATGTATTTTAAAATAGAAGCACAAATATCAGGAGAAAAGTGTATTGGGACAATATGAAGCAGAAATATCATGAAGAAAACTAGAATTTCCCCAAAACATGATACAATGGATGACATATTTTGAAAGAGGAAATCAAATTAACAAAAGTATCATAAGATGAAATAAAGAAGGAATTGAGTGACCCTAAAAAATACATAGCATATAGAGATGATGAAACTTGATAGTATGGGAATATTCCAAAAAACAAAATAATAAAATTGTTGACTCAATAAAAAACAAAATTGTTTCATGGAAGATAGAATGGTAGAAATTTCAAAGGATATAGAAAAACATGTCTTCAAAATTACTTAACTGGAAAAAAGATTTAGAATTTATTCAAATGAAAGTGATGGTTTAGGGGACAAATCAGATATCCTGTTACTAACTCTGGTGTTTTTTCAATGACTACTTTTCTTCTTAGGAGAATTTTAAAAGAACAAAATTTATTCTCTTTCTGTTTCTTTGTCTCTGTTTGTATATGTGTCTGTCTATCTGCCTGTCTGTTTGTCTCTGTCTGTCTATATATTTCTTCCCTGTCAGGGAACCACAAACTTCTCAACCTATCATTAAAATCTGCAAAAATTTAAAAGAAGAGGGGAATCTATAAAATTTAGGACAATAAATGCTGAAGTCATAATTCTGAGCTGCCATAGTTTTGTTGCCCTATTTAGAACAAAATAATTGGTTCCTCATTTAAATGGCATCTAGACTACAATCCAATATGAGGACTTGCTCACTAGAAAACAAAAATGACACTGACACTTTGGAAGGTGAACTGACCATTTCTATCATAAATTTGAAATTCAAATAAAAAACTTTAGTAAGTGAAAGAGAAAAAAATAAGTGCTAAAAATTCATGGAATTGAGAACAGGAGTAACAAGAATTTCAGACACCAGCTGACTGCAAAAGTTAAGACTATTTATGAAATTTATAGAATTTTGGAACAATGAGATGATCAAATGTCATCTAGCCCATTTTCCCCTTTTAAACAAGAGACATCCCAAGCACAGAGAACTTTAAAAATGGCATATGCAATATTATTCTCACTGGACTGGGAGTCAGGAGACTCAAGTTCCAGTCTTGTCTTTCCCACTAGTTAGTTCTTTCCATTACACCACACTGTCTCCCAAGTATTCAAAGAATTTTATCTCATTGGCAATAAATATAAAATCACTTCCTGGAGATGGCAATAAGAGCTACATGCCAAATGCATTCCAAAGATAAATGGATTTATTTATGGGCCTCAAAAGGCCTGGGGTGCTAGATATACATACATACATACATACATATATATAGGAAAGTAGAGATTATGGTATATTCCATTATAATAGTTGCCAATATCATTCCTTATAGTAATGGAGTCGTTCCAAATGGATCAGTACTGTAGGGCTTGAATGGGTTTTTTTTGGAAGGAGTGTTTAGTTAAGAAGTCCTCTAAGATCATTAACAAAAAAAATACATTCTTTACTGAAGGTGTGATAATCCAACTATTTTCCACCCTGGCCAGATTACATCTGGATAAGTACATTCAATTTGAGGTCCTACATTTTAAGAATGGAAAAGTTACATCAAGTATGGGATGTCAACCAATTATCAATAAGGGGACCAGAAACCACAGCAGATCAGTTGAAGAAACTAGGAATGATTAGCCTGGATAAAAAGCTAAAACTTAGTAGGCAGTATTGAATTGCATAAGTGGAAGCCACCTCCTAGACCATATAATCCAACCTGTGCTTTAATAGGTTGCAATATCCCCAATACTTGTCCCCAGTTTTTAGTTGAAAACCTACATTAATGGAGAACCCATTAATTCACATTATCTCATTCTACTTTTGTACAGCTCTTATTATGAAGAAATATTAGCTTACATCAACATTAGTCTCCCTTCTTCTGTTTATCTTTTAGTCATTACTCCAGTTCTCTTCTTTAGGGCGGAGCAGGAAAAGTCTAATTCCCCCCTCTACAAGAAAATCCTCCACATACTTGAAGATGGCTGGCAAACACAATCTTATTATTTTCTCCTCCAATAAGGCTGGACCACTACAACTTAGAGTCTGTAATTTGTGAAATGGTCTTGAATCTGATGGCATTCTCTGACTCTGAATCCAGTGCTCTTTTTCCTCCATTATGAATGAAGTGTTGGAGAGCCATCTGGACCTATTGGAATATAAAATTCTCATCTGACTAACTGGTCACAACATGGAATCTATCTATCTATCTGTATATATTAAAGTGGTTCAGATAAACTAAGTAATAAATCCAATCGAATATAGGCTCCCTGAAGACAGAGTGTTTCACTGGATCAGACAGATTGATGGGGAGATGGGGAAGCCCCCAGAGACTGTTCAAATAGTTATTTCTATCTTTGTTGCTGATTCTGAAAGCCAGGTCTGCTCCTAAATTTCTCTCTCTCTCTCTCTCTCTCTCTCTCTCTCTCTCTCTCTCTCTCTCTCTCTCTCTCTCTCTCTCTCTCTCTCCCTTGTCTTTTTCATTTTCTCTCTTTCTTTCTCTCCTCTGTCTCATTTTTCTTTCTTCTCTTTCTCTCTCTTCTCTCTCTTTTTCTCCCCCCCTTTCTCTCTCTCCAATCTTTCTTTCTTAATGGAAGCCCTATATTTGGATATCCATGAATTTATCTGAGCAAGAGTATTCAAGGGAAATAATAAGAAAAGGATCATCTCAATTAGTGAAGATTATAAACAAATATGTTTCTGCTGCCAGTTAGGAGTACTATTTTACACTGCTCTTTCTTCTCTAATCTCCTTCCCTGGAAACCATCTGTAGGTGAGACAGAAGGTTAGACAATAATGGTCAGAAATACAACTAAAAGTTAGCTTGCCTATCACATCAGTCTCTGAAGATTTTAATGGGGGAGGTGGGTGGGAGGAAGAGCAAAAAGAAATAGAGTCCCTTGACAAAAGAAAGACTGCTAATGTGCCACTGTCTTATTCCAAAATTTGGTTACTTGGAAAAGATCCATCAATGGTTATGCTTAAAATAAAATGAGGGTTATTAGGGATATATGTTTCCCGAGGATATAGCACCTTTTTAAATTCCAAACAAGTTGATAAATTCTCTAGTTATATATCAAAAGCACATGGTTTCAGGCATAGAAGCCAATTGGCACATAATATTAACTGGAACAAGAGAAAAATTTTTGTAAGCAGGCCAGAGGGGGAAAAAATCTTTCTCCTTAATTAAGAATCAACTCTGGAATATTTAATATTTATGTCAAGCAGGCAAACTTGGCTTCTGAGTTCTCCTTTAAAAGAACATCTACTTAATTAGAACTTAGCACCCAGTTAGAAAGGATAAAAGATAAATCCCATTTGGCTCAGTCCAGTTTAGAAATTCTGGGCTTATAGTGAAATCCTACTTCATTCTGATGGGGTCATGCATGCTCTGCCTTCCACAGTTAACAAATCTTACTTAAATTATTAGGGAACATGATTACTTAAATGGCTAGGTTGGAAAAATGAAACTCCAGCTATTAGATGAATACATTTTTGACATCTTCATGAATTTAAAGCATTTAACAAGAATTCACTAAGTGCTTATTATGTATCAGACATTGTCTGATCACAAAATGAAACAGTCCCTGCTCTCAAGAAGTTTATATTGTATTGGAGGGAGACAATATAGACATAGATAATTATAGAGATAAGTTAATATCTTGGGTTGGAGAAGGGGATTGAGGATTGCCCTTCTGTAGGCAATTAGCTAAGCCTTGAAGAAATCTAGATACTCTACAAGGCAAAGAAAAGGAGGAAGTACACTTTAGGTATGAGAAACAGCTTGTGCCAAAATATAGAGATGAGAGATAGGAAATTGTGTATGAGAAACAGTAAATAAACCAATTGGACAGTAACAAAGAAGATGTGAAGGAAATTAATTTAAAAACAACAACAACAACAACAACAACAACAACAACCTTGGAAATGTAGACTGGAACCAGACTGTGAAAGATCTACAATGCCAAATGAAGAAGCTTGCATTTTAATTTGGAAGGAAGAGGAAGCCAATAACAATTCTGAAGCCAGGGAATGATACAGAAAGACCTATGCCTTAGGAATATTAATTTTACAACTTGTGTGAACCAGAAAAAAGCAATATAAGCCATGACTTCAACAATGTAAACAAAAAGAACAACACAAGCAAAATCAAACATTCTCACAATGAAAAGGAAGTTTTTATTGATTTAAAAAATAATTCAACAAATGTGTAACTTTACATCAGATTTTTAAAAAATGTTATTCTTGCTGACTAGATGTTTGGCCAAAAAACCCTCTTCAAAAAACAAAAAATCATCTAAATCATCAAAGTATGTAACCCTAGATGTAGCATACTGATTGGATTGCTCCACAATAATGAAATGCAAATAAAGTCAGAGAAAGAGAATGCTAAGCAATCCAAATAAACAGTCAGAATATGATTTGTTCTCACAGCTTGCATACTATTTCCATTTTCCAGGGTGGCCAGGCTGCAGGTGACTTTACTGATAACCTCCAAAGACTCCTTATTCTCAACTACATACAAATATTACTGTATTACATTTTTGTTGGCTATTTCTGACAGAAACATAAAAACAACAACAGTCGGATAGAAACTCTAGAGGAATTTTTCCATGAAAAGAGCAATTGTTTAAAAATAAACACTGAAAATCCTACATGACTAATAGACAGTAAGTGAAAGTGAGAACATTACCCTTTAAATGGCTAGTCACTCAGCTGTAGCTAAACAATGACTTGGGTGGGAGGGGAAGGAAATTTCAAGGAAAATAGCAGAAAAGTAGGATCATTCCTAGGTTTTAGAACTGGAAAGGAAGTTAAAAGTTATAGGAACATAAATGGAGAACTTAAAGGGACCTCAAAGACTATGTAGTCCAAACTTCTCATTACATTGTTGAGGAAATTCAGGCCAGTGGAAATAATTTTCCCTGGATTATATAGATATCAAGAAACAGAGCTAGGATTCAAATATCTGTTTTCAGACTCCAAAAATTGTAAATGTAAAATTTACATTTTAAGTGGGTAAGGCTGAGTTTAAGGAAATCATGAGGTACAGATAGTTCTTTTTCCAGGTGTGCTTTTTATTGGTTAAAACAAATGGATATGGCATTTTGTTTCCAATAGGTTTCTGGGGATAGTTACTTTGATTTTTCCCTAGCCAGTCTTGTTCTTCATCCCTTGTTTTCAAAAAGGACCAGTGGTATCACAGAAGATGTCTTGACCTGCACATTAATTGGATTTAAGTTAGGCAGAATTGTGCAAGGTCATCAGTCTCTTTGTCTCCTAGGGTCAAAGAAATCCAGTGGCAAGAAAAAAGTCAATATTATCAATGATATTATTAGCAAAAGAAAGACAAAAGGGAGGGTATCAGATCAAGGATTTAGAGCTATGAAGGAACTGCTTCTCTGTTAGGAAATGTGATTGAGAATTGTAGACCAAATTCCTTTTTCTACTATCACCAGTTGGAAAAAAAAAATGTTTGCCCTAACCATTCACATGCCTGAAAAGTCACACCACTTTTGGTAAAGCATCTGTCCATCTCAGGATCATGTGAGTCTCACCCCACCATGCCCAAAGAACATGAAATCATTTTTACATAATGAAAGAGTGAAAGCTGGAAAAATGATCTCATATTTTTCCCCACAGATTTCCTTTCCCCCTTCTGTCAGTCATAACTGATATTAAAGGCAAGGGGAATTGTGGCTAAACATGAGGTAGAATTTGTCATTGCTAACTGACAGTTTTCCATAATAATTGTCTCTGTTAAAGATACAGGGTAGGGCAGCTAGTTGGCTCAGTGGTTAGAGCACCAGCCCTGAAGTCAGGAGGACCTGAGTTCAAATCTAATCTCAGACACTTCCTAGCTGTGTGACCCTGGGCAAGTCACTTAACCCCAATTGCCTCGGCCAAAAAAAAAAAAAAAAAAAAGATACAGGGTAGATGAACTTACCAAAAAACTCCAATAAAAAACAGTGCTGCTAAAAAAAATAAATAAATAAATAAAAAGTAGAACTGATATCTGTGCCAATTCATCAGTAAATGCCAATTGTCAATGCAAGGAAATTTACTAATATACATATTTCAATTTAGTAGCAAGTTTACAAAAAAAAAGAACTAATAAAAAATGTAGCTAGCACCAGATAGAACTTTTATATTCTTTTTCCAGAAAAGGAATCTCATTTCATTAGATAATACATATTGAAAGGACACCAGAAGCCATCTAACCCAACACCTTCATTTTATAAATGAGAAAATTGAAGTCCAGGGAGTCAGGTGACTTGGCTAGAGTTACATAGATATTAATTATCAGATTCAAAATTTGAACCCAGATGCTCTGACTCCAGAGCCATTGAGTGCTCTCCCCAGCATATTACATGTAACCCACATTTAATAAGTTAGTCAATAAACATTTATTTGGCACTTATCTAGTATATGTTAAGCAGTAAAATATAAATATATGTTATTACAATTAATTTTTAAATGTTTTTTATTTCATCAAGTATTTCTCATTTACATTGTCTTAACCAGAGACTCAAGTGACTTATCCCTGAGCTTTCTATAGACTTAGGGAAGTGAGCAGAAACCTCTCAGCAAATACTAAGAGATGTGTTAGCACCTGAAACATAAGAGATACTATATCAATAATTATTCCCTTCCCTCTTTTCTTCTATACTTGGCGATCTCTCCATTCATCACAAAAGATGAAATTCCCTCAGGATTGGGGGAAATAAAAGTCCTTCCTTATTCCTTACACTAGTGATACTTTTTTGAAGAGTAGTATGATAAATAAGGACCTAGGTGGTATAATGGATAGAGTGTTGGGCCTGGAGTCAGAAAGATTCCTCTTATGAGTTCAAAATGGGTTTTGGACACATAGCTGCGTGAGCTATGTTACTTAACCATGTTTGCCTCAGTTTCTTCATCTGTAACTGGAGAAGGAAATGGCAAATTATTTCAGTATCTTTTGTCAAAAAAAAAAACAAACAAACCTCAAATAAGGTCACAAAGGACTTTTTAAAAATTTGTGCAGAATTATAAAGAAAAGCACAAATGGATTTAAAAATAAATAAAATTATAAAGAAATTATAAAGTTTAACCCCAAAGAAGAGATATCTTCCCCCTCATTTGTAGTGATAGGAAATGTTGGGTTTGCAACATTTCATATCATAGCAAGATTTTTTTTCTGCTGTGCTAATAAGTTTTGCTGACTTTTTTTCTTCTTTCTCTTTAAAAGTACTGAACAATGATAGTATGATAGATATAAGGGTAGTTCTGATATTGGAGACTAAATCCAAAATTTACTTTATAGACTGATCCTGTGATACTAGGTCTTTACTCCATAAAAGTTAATTACTGGGGGACATAGTTTTAATCTATCTTCCTCCTTTAAGATATATACTTGTTTAAGTATATATCTTATATATACTTTTCTAAGATTGGAGCTAGGAGGAGATTCTTGGTCCTATATACTCTCGTTAGGGTCACAGAAAAATTATGAACTTTTGTGACTTTGCTCAGAGAACTTTGAATTTGGCCAGTGAACCATATTTGCCTTTGCATTTGGAGGCCATTTAGCCTTAGAGGATTAAGTTCAAGAGCAAAGACTTTTATTTATATCTGAATCCTCAAGACCTGGCCTCTAGTAGATAATTAATGAATGTTTATTGATTGATTCATGAAGTTATATTTGGACTGAAGCACTGAATTGACTATTTTTCAAAATACTCCCCCTCCCAATCAGTTATCTTAGAGATTTCCTTATAATTACAGAATTAAAAATCACAGAATGTTTGAGGTAAAAGGGACCCAAAATACATATAGTCCTAAATGTGTCATTTTACACATAAAAGAGCTCCAGAAGTTCTTACTGTAGAATTATTCTTCCAATTCAGACAGGAGGAGACATCACAGCCCTTGGCCTTGGACATAGAGGGTGATAAAGACAGAGATTCGACCTACCAAAATCAGTCTACTTGACAAAAGTCATCAAAGGCCTTCAGAGATCTTAGCCTGGTATCTTGGGAGAGCCCATTACTTACCATTGACTCTTCCTCTGGGAAAGGCTAATGACGATGTTTTTCCCCAAGGTGTATTGAAATATCTGGTTCACACTCTAGGTACATTTATGACAAGTCTATATATAAATTTAGAGAAATTTGTGCAGAATTATAAAGAAAAGTATAAATGAATTGAAAAATAAATAAAATTATGAAGAAATTATAAATCTTAACCCCAAAGAAGAGATATCTTTTCCTTATTTGTAGTGATGGGAAATGATGGATTTGCAACATTTTATATCATAATAGGATTTTTTTCTGCTGTGGTAATTAGTTTTGATGACATTTTTTTCTTCCTTTTCTTTAAAAAATTTCTTTGATGTCTCCCTGGGAAGAGGAATACTTGGGGAAATGTAGACAATATATCAACACAAATGTATTTTAAAATAAATAAAACTAGAAAAACTGAGATAAAATAGTTAATTATATATTAAAACATGCACATATATACACAAAAAGGTCCCCCTCACTCCCTTGCAATCCCAATGATTCTCTTTTAGTAGAGTAGTATATTAAGTGTTTAGGTAGTTCTGTTATCAGAGACTAAAATCAACATTTACTTTATATATGGCCCTTGACATACCAGGTTTTTAATTCCATATAGTTAATTTTCAGAGGACGTGGTTTTAATCTATCAAATCTAGCCATACAGGACTATGTCAAAACATATCTCTACTCTACTTTGATTACTTTCCTGTCTAGGGGAGGAGTGGAGGAAGAAAGAGAAAAAAATTGTAACACAAAGTTTTGCAAGGATGAATGTTGAAAATTATCTTTGAATATATTTTGAAAAAAAGCTATTAAAAAAGAAAGAAAGAAATGATGAGGCAGCTGATTTCAGAAAAACCTAGAAAGACTTACATAAACTTTTTTTTTTGTAAACCACATAAGACAAAAGTTTTACTAAATGAACAAAGCCAACACCTTCCCAACCCCAAACTTGTCCATCAAGCTTGAAGCAGCAATGTCTTCCAGAAGTATTCAACCACCAACAAGAGATCAGAAAAGGACACAGTAGTATTAGAAAAAAAGCTTAAAAGGTGAAAAGCCAGAAAGAACAAGAGGGCTGCCAGCCTGAAGTTTATGTGCCCAGAGAACACAAAACCAGTTCAGCGAGATTTCTGTGAACAGGATCCAAGAAGAGTATTGCTGCTTAAGGGGCTGTACAAAGCACAGTCCAACCACTTTACTAGAAAAAGGCCTAAAAATTCCAATAGAACTGACTTTGTTTCCTCAAAGGGCTCTCTCCTGTCCTCCAATCATTCATTTCTAACTACCTCCTGGACAGATTATCCTATATCTCCCAGACATCTTGAACTCAACATGCCCAAAGCTAAATCCAGTACCTTTCTCCCCAAACCTTCCACTCTTTTGAACTTCCCTTTATTGTCAAGAGCAATGCCATTTTACTGATCACCCAGGCTCTCAGTTTTGTCGCCACCTGTAGTTCCTCATTCTTTCTCGCCTCCCCCCCTACCATATTCCATCAATCCTATTGATTGTATTTTCCCAGCAACTCCTGAATTCATCCCCTTCTCTCTGGCACTGCCACCACTTTGGGCCAAGCCCTCACCATCTCACCAATTGGATTATTGCAATAACCCATGATTTGGTCTCTTTGCCTCAAGTCTCTCCCCATTCAAACTCTATCAGCAGTCAAATGGATCTTCCAAAAAACAGATCTGACCCTGTGACTCCCTTTATTATATTAACTCCAATGGCTCCCTATTACCCCCAGCATCAATTCTAAAATTGATTGACTTTTCAAGTCCTTCCTCACCTGGTAACTTTCCAGTCGTCTTTGACTTTATTTGCTTTACAGATTCAGTGACTCAGTGACCTTGGCAGGTCCTCCAAGGAACCCCACACTCTGGGCATGTACCCCATGGCTGGATTTTTCTCTCTTTTCATCTCTACTTCCTGGCTTTCTTCAAATCTCAGCTACAACACCCTCTTCTACAAGGAGGGTTTTTTTGATCTCTTTTAATGCTGGTGCCTTCCCTCTGAGATTACTTCCAATTTAGTTTCTATATAGGGTATTCCAAAAGTTTTCGTGCAGTTTAAAAAACTATTAAAGTTTACAATGAACCTATTAAAGCTTAAAGCTGCATGAAGACTTTTGGAATACTCATTATGCATTGTTTATATATAGTTGTTTGCATGTTGTATTCTCTCTGTTTCTTTCCCTCTCTCCTCTCTCTTTTTGTCTTTCTCTCTGTCTCTGTCTCTCTCTCTTATTAGACTGTAAGCTCCTTTAGAGCAGGGACTTTTTTTGTCTTTTTTGTGTGTCTCTAACACAGTACAATGTGAGGACTTAATGAGTGAGGACTTAATAAATGCTTGTTGACTGACATAGATTTAGAGTTTGGAGAGAACTTGGTTATTATCCTTTGTTTTCAGAGTCCCAAAATGGCATTACTAGGTTGAAGTTAAGGTATAATATCTCTGGACTGTGGCTGATCAGTCCAATATGAGTTTAGAAGGCTCTATCACAGGTTGAGCATAAATAGACCATATGAACATTTGGAGTGGAGATGTCTCTACATTTGTATATCTCATGTTTCTTTTAGGCTACTGAAATTCTGCTTTGCTTATAAAGCATAAAACCTTTTTTGATGTGGGCTGGCATTCCATGCTGGATGATCCTGTGCTAGTGTCTCCCATGTCTCCACAATCAATTCTTTTTTTTTTTTTTTTTTTTGCTTTTTGCTGAGGCAATTGGGGTTAAGTGACTTGCCCAGGGTCATACAGCTAGGGAATGTTAACTGTTTGAGACCAGATTTGAACTCAGGTCCTCCTGACTTCAGGGCTGGTGCTCTATCCACTGCACCATCTAGCTGCCCCCCACAATCCTTTTTTTACAGAGAAACTGAAAGTGTCTTTGTATCATTTCTTTTGAGCTCCATGTGAGCTCTTGCCTTATGTGAGTGACAAATGTATTTTTAGTATTCAAACAACATAGCCAGCCTATTGTAGTTGCTCCCTGCAGCAGTGTGAATACTTGATAATACAGCTAAAGAAAATTCAGTGTCTAGTACTTTTGCTGGCTTATGGAGAACCTCTGTTTTCTTGGTGTTAATTGTTAAGCCAAAGTTAGGAGAAACAGCAGAGAATAGATCCACATTCTATGTATCTCAGCCTCAGGAGCTGCATTGGGTGCACATTTATTGGATCATATTGGAAGGAACTTTAGAAATCATCTAGTTCAATCTATTCATTTTATAGATGAGGAAACTGAGGATCACACAGGTAACAAGTGACAGAATCAGGATTTCAATCAGGGTCTGAGGTCTCCAAATGCAGAGCTCTTTCCATTACATTCTCCTGTCAAATCAAAGAGGCTTCTTGACTAATACATGGATTAAGATTGGACTGGAATTAAGAAAGAACTAGTAAGAAAGGAAGATTGAGTGAAGAATAGAGGCTAAAGATATGAGCCTGATGGACTGGCAGTGAAACCAAGAATGATCTGGAAGTGACTCATAAAAAAAAGCATAATTAATGAGTTAGACCATACAAAGCTAATAACGGTGCTACTTTGTGGGTCCGTTAAACTAGAATCAATCAGTGTCATATCCCTGTACTTTACTTGCCTATATAAAGTTGCTACTCTGAGCTTTTCTTGCTCTATAATAAAATAATTTGGCTTTTTCTCCTGGCTCATTGATGATGTGTTATAGTAAAATGGCACATTTCCAGAGAGAAACTAAATGGGAAATTTTTTTTTCAGATTCAGTCTAATGAGTAGAAACACTGTTCCATTGGCTTAGAAAAATATAAAATATGCCAATGATAAAAAAAAAATTATTAGTGAACCTCTTGTTTGGTGAGAGTGGTTAGATGTCTCATTTCATACATTACCCATCAATTTCTTTCTTTTAAGTTTGTAGATATTTGAGGAACAGGAGATTTAAAGTAAAAAGGGGGTTGGGAAATCAGTTAGGGCATATGAGGAAACTGAGACTTAGTTAAAAAAAAAAGTGACTTGTCCAAGATCCCATTAAGATATTTTCCATTTATTTTTTTCACAACATCATGTTATTTCTATATTATTTCTTTTTAGTTAACATATGGTCACAAAATAGTTCAATTAGCATTTGTATATTGTGGGATAGTGAAGTGGATAAAGGACTGAACCTAGACACAGGAAGACTCATCTGCATTTGGCTTCAGAATTTTCTAGTTGTGTGACCATGGGCAAGTCATTTAATCCTGTTTACCTCAGTTTCCTCATCTGTAAAAGGAGCTAGAAAAGGAAATGGCAAACCATTCCAATAACTTTGTCAAAAAAAAACCCAAATGGGGTAATGAAGAATAGGACACAACTGAAAATGATCTTCCTATAATGTATATATAGGTTAAAAATATAAAGGTTAAAAAAAGATCAACCTGTAGTCTTATCATTACCTTCCAGATATAATAAAAATGTCTAAGCCTTACATATAAGGCCCTCCATTATCCAACTTCAGTCTAACTTTCCAGCCTACCACTCTTAATGTACTGAGATTTGATACCATCTCCTTTCAGGCAATTTATTGTTGACTAGATAATCCCATTCCTTGGATTTAATACTATAGCCAGTATGGATTACTTACTCAGCCTTCAGTCTGGTTATCTTGGTCCATAGACTTGGACCAGACATGCTTTATCAAACTCTGCTATATTTCTGTGGTTTCTTAGCACAACATTAACCAAGTGCTCCTTCTCCTAAATTGAACAATGGTTACATTGGAAGACATATAATAGTTCAAGACTGTTGAATGCTGACCCTAGGAATGAACTATGAGCAAATTGATAAAGTCTAGTACATACACCCCAATTTATCCAATAATAAAAAATGCAATTTATCCTATGATATTCCCCTTATCCTCAAAATTTGCAGACCCAATTCTTAATTCTGCTACCATAAAAATCAGGGAAAATAACCAGTATTCATCTAAATTCTTTCATGCATTACAATAAAAATAATATAACATCTCATTAAAACCACAATGAAAAACAAAAGGTAAATAGATTTGTGAGAGAGCCCAAGCCAAAGCGTTTCCATTACATTGCTATCTAACCATATTTCTTGAAAGCGATTTACAAGTGAGGAATCATGTAAATGAATAAGTAACAAAGAAAGGATCAGCATCTTGATAGCAGCTGTATATAGCAAAGTAGCAGGCTGTCACATTTTAAATGGAGAAAAATTATGAGAGAGTAGACTTGTTCTGCAATAGGCACTTTTCACCCACAAAGAGGCTAAAACTGTACCTCTCATATCTTTAGAACAGAAATCATGTTTTTGTCTTTTTATATTTAATACAGTGTTTAGAATGCATAAACACTTAATAGATGCTTAATGATTTTTTTTTTTGCTTTTTGCTTGAGGCAAATGGGGTTAAGTGATTTGCCCAGGGTCACACAGCTAGGGAATGTTAAGTGTCTGAGACCAGATTTGAACTCAGGTCCTCCTGACTTCAGGGCTGGTTAGATGCTTAATGATTGATGGAGGATAGGAATAATCATTTATTGAGCACCTATCATATCATTTGATCTTTACAAAAACCTTGTGAAGTATATGCTACTATTATTTCCATTTTACTATTGAAGAAACTGAGGCAAATACAAGTTAAGTGACTGACTCGAGTCACATAGCTAATAAGTATTTGAAGTCAGATATAAACTCAGGTCTTCCTAACAGTAAGCCCAACACTCTATTTACTGTACCACCTAACATTACTTATAACTAGCAAAGACTCAAGTTATAAAATAGCTAACTTTCAGCTAACCTACAGGGCAAAAGCCCTAGGCTCTACTTGTGAGTTGAGAACATGCTTAGCTATACAATGGGAAGCCTGAGAGACACAAACACCCTGCAGTAAGCTTTGGGAGTGAAAGAAACATTACTAACAAAGAAGCTAGTGTTATTCTGGTATTTCCAGAAAAAAAAATTAAATCATTGTATTCTCTAGACAAATCTTGTACCAGGAAAGAGGGGGTATTATAAGAATATAATTCATAGAAAGAATAGAAAATATTTATGTACATAAGGTAGGAAGATAGGGGAAGGAGTTCCTGAATAAGAAATAGTTACTGTGGGAAGAAAAAGAAAGAAAAGAAGGAAGGAAGGAAGGAAAGAAAGAAAGGAAGAAAGAAAGGAAGGAAGGAAGGAAGGAAGGAAGGAAGAAAGGAAGGAAGGAAGGAAGGAAGGAAGGAAGGAAGGAAGGAAGGAAGGAAGGAAGAAAGAAAGAAAGAAAGAAAGAAAGAAAGAAAGAAAGAAAGAAAG